>CAUYLG010000645.1:0-247859 GCA_963573385.1 Cacajao melanocephalus
GACTGCATTCTAGCCTGGGCAATAGAACAAGAATCCCGTTCTCTCTCCCTCTTTCTCTTCCTCTTTCTCTCTCTCGTACATTCTTTTTTTTCTTTCTTCCACTCTCACTTTCTTTCCTCTCTTTTTCTTTCTTTCAAAAAATTAAAAAAAAAAAAAAAAGAATGGGATCCAGTCTTTTGCAACAACATCATGGATGGAATTGGTGATCATTATATTAAGGGACATAAGCCAGGCACAGAAAGACAGACATTGCATGTTCTCACTTATTTGTGGTATCTAAAAATCAAAACAACAACTCATGGAGATAGAGAGTAGAAGGATGGTCACCAGAGGCTGGGAATGGTACTGGGGGCCTGAGGAAGAGGTAAGGATGGTTAATGGATGCAAAAAATTAGAAATAATGAATAAGACCTACTATTTGATAGCACAATAGGGTGACTATGGTCAATAATAACTTATTTGTACATTTTTAAATTACTTAAAGAGTATAATTGGATTGTTTGTAACAAAGGATAAATGCTTGAGGGCGTGGATACCCCATTTTCCATGATGTGCTTATTTCACATTGCTTGCCCGTATCAAAGCATCTCTTGTACCCCATAAATATATACAGCTACTACGTACCCACTATTTTTTTTTAAAAACATGAAAATTTAAAATGAAATAACTTAAAAATCAACCATTAAAAAAGCACAAGAGCACAATCAGAACTGAAATTTGTCAAATAAATAAAAATATTGTTAAAAAAAGTATAGAATCACTTTTACTAAGGATGAAACAAGAAAAGAAAGAAGAAAAAGAAAAACACATTGGTCACAGAACTGGAAGTCAGACAATAGTAGCATCATGTCATGAAAACTAAAGGAAAAGAGAATGTCATGAAAGGGAGTGGGAGATCACTTTGCTAATTGCTGCAGGGAATTTGAATAGGGACTGAATGATTTTGCAATTAGGAGTTCCTAGAAGGCTTACATGGCTTCTGAGAAAGCACTTTCAGTAGTGGCAAGGGTAAGGGATGAAGAAGCCAGGTTACAGAATGTTGATATGTAAATGGGAGGTGAGGAAGTAAAACTCTGTGTGTCTATGTCTGAGGATTGGTGGAGTTTGGCTGCTTCAGAGTCACTTGGGGAGCTGGTAAAAATGTGAATTCCCAAGCCTCAGAATTGTATTCGGATTCATCAAGTCTGGGGCAGGGCCTAAAAATCTGGCTTTTAAAAAAGCATTCCAGATAGAAAACCAAACACCACATGTTCTCACTCATAAGTGGGAGTTGCGCAATGAGAACACATGGACACAGGGAGGGGAACATCACACATCGGGGCCTGTTGGGGGTGGGGAAAAGGGAGGGAGAGCATTACAACAAATATCTAATGCATGCAGGGCTTAAAACCTAAATGATGTGTTGATAGGTGCAGCAAACCACCATAGCACGTGTATATCTATGTAACAAATCTGCACATTCTGCACATGTATCCCAGAACATAAAGAAAAAAAAAAAACACTCCAGGCATCACTTATGCACAGGTAGATTTGACAACCACTGTTTAGACTATTATTTGAAGAAATCTGGCTGTAAAGTGGAAGAGAGAAAAAGAGGACTGTTAATCAGGATTGACTAAGCAATATAACATTAACAAATAACCCTCAAATCTCAATGTTTTAACACAACAAAACTTGATTTCTCACTCACACTGTGTGATCATCATAATCCAAGGGAGAGGTCTCTGATCCAGGCTGACAGAGCCTTGAATCATCTGTTGCTGTACTTTCTGGAACACAAAGTATCCTCAGTTGCCGCTTCAATGAAAAAGAGTGCATGGACATTTCACACTTGCTCTTCCAAGCTTCTGCCCTAAGTGACATGTTACCTCACTCGTAGTTCATTGGCCAAAATGACTCACATAAGCCTATGTAACTGCAAGAGAGTGGACAGTGCATACTTTAGATGCCTGGGAGGAGAGGACAACTGGATATTGGTGAGAACAAGTCATGTTTGCTTGGAAGGGTGCAGAGATGCACAAAAGTGTTTTAGGCTTTGGAGAGAACCGAGCATATGTGTAGGCCAAGACAAAGATACCAGAGTAAGAGGAATTGGGAAAAAAAGAAAGGAGGAGGGTGAAAACAATGAAAACTAATAAAAGAGGGATGGGCACAAAAGCACCAAGTCAAGTGGACTTAACATTGTAAAGGAGGGATACATTTTTTTCTTTTAATTCAAATGTGAACAAAAGAGGGAGAACGAAGCCATGAGATTTTGTAGGGCAGAAAAATTCTCATCATCAGTATTAGCCATATTATTCTGAGACTTGACCTGTCCTTCCTTTCTCCTTTCCAAATTTCTATTTACAATTCTTTCATACAAGAGTTCAGACAGTTCTAGCATTTCCAGAATTAACCCAAGCCGATTAGTCAACAGGACTGAATTAGCAGGGCTTTCAGGAGTCTATTACATCTCTTCCTCCTTAAAGGAAAAGTTCAGAGTGGAATAAAAGTAGATAACCGTAGGGGTTTCCTATGGACTGGCAGTTTGTTTTCCTTTTTGGGCAAATCTTCCTAAAGTGTCAGCTCTCCTGGTCATTTGCATAGCATTGCAATTTGAATAGTAAACTACTCCACTGGGTTAGGGAAATGGTAGCTACTGCTCTTGCTCTACTTGGAGTTCAGAGTCACAAGAAATAGGATTTTAAGTCTGCAAGGGTCCCTGAGGTAGGACCATACTAAACTGACTAAAGTGAATTAAAAATGATTTTTTTTCTATTTTTAAAAGCCTACATTAGAGGCTGATCACCCAGTGGCTGGAAATATTGTTCATTTCTTTCTTATGGCTATCCTACTTCCTTCATGTTGCATTTGAGATGTCTATCCTCTTATTTTGCCTTCTTAAACATAGAATACAACTATACAAACTGTCGTATACTTAAGACTATTATGTTTTTCTATAGTCTTAATTTTAAACTCAAAATATATTCTCTCTTTTCCACAAATGTATCAGTTAGCTAGTATGCCAATCACTGGGGTTATAAAATTAATAAGTTAATATATCAGTCCTTGTTTTCACATAACTCATAATCTGGTTCTAGAGAAAGAGAGAAGGGAGAGAGGGAGAAGGGAGAAGAGGGAGAGAGAGACTTGCAACTTATATTCTGATTGGTTTTTTTCCACGTGGCTTAACAGAAATAGGTACCAGGAGAAATGGAGCACAGACAAATGAATGAATTCTGCCTAGAACCATCAGTTAAAGCATTGTAGAGCAGGTAATAGTTGACCTGGGTCTTGAGTATAAGTAGGAGTTCCTCCTTCTCCATCTCTAAATCTTCATGAACTGCCTACTTTCCTCTTTAGTCATATAACCACATTTATATTCCAAGTTGTTCCATCTTCAGGTTTACCCTTTCCTTTATTATTGACTCTAATTTCCACTCAGTATACAGTGGGCAGCCTACAACTTCTCTCATATCTCAGGATTTTTGGCAAGGTCTGAGGACTCTTACTTAGTCACCTCTGCATACTATTCCCTGTGGCCACTGAATCCTTGATCTTTCCTCTGAGGCATAATTTTTGAAATAAGCTTGCTTCTCTTTTCTTGCATTTCTCCATGCAAATCTTGTATTCTGGGGTCAGGAGACCTTCATTTACTGTCTTCCATACCCTTTACCTAGGGCTGTGTGCAGAAGACTTTGCTAAAGGTTTGAAGACATGGAAGAGAGGCAGGATTTAGAGGAGAATTGAGGCTGAAATCTAGCCCATGAACCACTCAATAAGCCTGTGCCTTAGGTAGGTACTGGGAAGAAGCAGCACCTTTTTCTAATTAATGTAATCATGCTTTATGGTTTAGTGGTAGCCCTACAGGAGGTTATACCCTAGTATAGCTAGACAATCTCAGATCGAAATTCCTAAAATGTTTGTCATTTCTGCCATTGGTAGACTTGCCAGATGTAGTAAATAAATATACAGGACACACAGTAAAATCTGAACTTCTGATAATGAATTTTTTAGTATGTCTCAAGCAATATTTGGAACGGTTATACTGACAATTATTCTTTGTTCACCTGAAGTTAAAATACAAGATGGCCAGTAAAATTTGAGCCAGTAACACTAGTACCAGATTTCCCGTAAGCTTGTGATTTAGCTGTCCATTGTGCTGCAGGGCTTCTTGCTCCTGCCTTCCACCTCTTCTCTTTCCCTCTCTAGCTCATTTCCTTCCAGCCACCCAAATTATTTTCATTTCTTGTTTAGAGCAGTTTAGCTGTTAAGTTGGTCTCAGCCCAGACCATTCAGGCTCTGCCCAGGGGACTCATCTTCATAAGCAAGCATGGTCTTTGTCCTAAATAGAAACAGTTCTCTCTCAGAGAGGAATTTTGCAGTCAGCTCAAAGTAGCAAGTGTTCCTGTACCTCAATATAATTATGTAGCTGGAAATTGAGCAGAGTTCATGTGGGACATGATTGACCTATTATAATTATAATCATTGACCTGTCTTATGATGAACAAACAAATATATGTGATAATCTTTGTTAGGGAAGATAATCCTACTTACATATTTTCAATCTGGCAATTGAATCACTGAGCTCAGAGTATTAGGACTGAGAGTCCATTTGAGAGATTCTCTAGTCCATACTACTTTCTCAATTTGCAGATGGAGGAATTGAAGCAAATAAAGGAGCTGTGACTTGTTCAAAGTCACATAGCAAGTTTATGTTAGAACTTGCATGTCCCCTACATTTGCTATGCCTGTCCTTGTTTCCCAGGGCATGCAAATAATTTGACAAAATTTGCATTTTTTAAAGCACGATTCTCTTTTTCCTTGGTGGTGGTTTTGTCTGATAGTTATTTTGTACTGTGCTCATTAGTCAGGGTTCTCCAGAGAGATAAAATCAATAGAATATATATAGAAATACAGACATATGAGAGGGTATTTATTAGGGTAATTGGCTCATATGACTATAGAGGCTGTAAAGTCCCACAACAGGCCATCTGCAAGCCAGAGATCCTGGAATGCTGGTAGCATAGCTCAGTACAAGTCTTTAGGCTCCAGAACCAGGGAAGCCAGTGGTGTAATTCTCACCCCAAGGCCTGAGAACCCATAGCAGGAATCGGGGGTGCTGGTGTAAATCCTCGAGTCCAAAGGTCAAAGAACCTGAAGTTCTGCTGTCCAAAGGGAGGAGAAGAAGAGTGTCCTGGCTCCAGGAAAAAGAGGGCAAATAGTCTTTTCTCTGCCTTTTTTTGTTCTACTTGGGCCCCCAGCTGATTGGACAGTGCCTGTCACATTGAGAGTAGATCTTCCCCACTCAGTCCATGAACTCACATGGCAATCTCCTCTGGAAACACCCTCACCGACAGAATCAGAAGTAATGCTTTACAGTTCTCTAGATATTCTTTAATGCAGTCAAGTTGATGCCTAAAATTAACCAACATACTGTGTTTCCCAGTTTGTTACTTTCTGTTCATTTTTAGCGTTGATGACATATGCCTGTGGCTATTGGAATTACAGTGAAGTAATAAGATAAGGATAGAATAGCCTGCTTCTGACCAACCTTTTGCACCTTCTGTTTGCAGCTTTTCATTGGCTGTGTGGCAGGAAAATTAGATTTATACACCTGAATAAGCGGAATAAGCCTCCTTGGGAGAATCCTAAGTGGTGTTAACCTAAAAGGAAGAAGCTGAAGCAAAATTAATATAATTAGAGAGTTTATTTGGGCCAGGCTTGAGGATTGCAACCAGGAGCATAGATGCAAGTTGCCCTGAATATACAGTCCAATTGGCAGCATTTACAAGTGGATTTTTAAAGGCCGAAAAGGGGAATGAGAAGTGGATTGATATAAAGTTGTTTGTCAGGAACTCTCACTAGTTTATAGAAGTATCGTTGATTAATGATTGGCTATACATTCGTAGTCTATAGGGTGTGGGTTATAGTGTCCAGTGTAGCATTATTAGATTAATTTATAGATACTTGTGGCAAAACATGCAGTTTTGAGATGAATTCATAGCTCAAGTTGGGGATAGGATGTGATTGTGGTCTCATTTTAATGTCTCTCTGGGCCTCACAATTTAAAAAGCCTTGCATTCTTCAGATGAAAGTTCTTTTCTCTATGATATGTTTTTTCTTCCCCCAGCCCTCATGCCTGTATTTGCTGGACCTCTGGGGCAGTAGCAGCAGCAGGAGATAGCCTCCCTCTGCCCATTCCTCCTGGTCCTGCCAAAGAGTTGGATTTAGCCCTGACGATATTCATGTAAAAACAATGACAAAAGCCTTTATTTTATCAGTTTAAGTGCAACAAAGAGTAAACCCTCTGAGTTGAAGTGCATATGTCTTCTCACTGTAAAAATATGCAAAGTGTGATTTCATGGCAAAAAGGATTTCTTGTCAGTGTGCAGTGGTGCAGATATTGCTAAGCTTCTCCCTTAGTGCTTCTCCTTGGAGCCATTGCATAAGGGCCAACCCTGCTGAGAGTGTTTTCTTTTTGGCACTTGTGTTTTTCCGAAGTTTGTTGACTCAGTAGACGTTAAACACAATTTCCTGACCTTTCTAAATTAAACCATGCTGCTAAAGGAAGCCAGTCAGTCACGTTGAAAAAACCAGCCTCTGTGGTGGAGAAATTTTCAGAACTTCTTTGTTTTTCACCTCCCCCTGCTGGTGAAAAGTTATCCACATATATTCTGTTCAAAAGCAGAACAATTTAAGGAGAGGGAATTTGAGTCTCGTAGAAACAAAATCCTTCACTTATGCGTAGTTAATGATATTGTCTTTTAAATACAGAAAGAAAAATAAATATTTCTTTCATTAGCCGTTACTGTCTGATCATTACCTGGCTGCTGTGAAGAAGGAACCCAAGTTCTCTTCCACAGTATATTTATATATAACTTATTTCCCAAATGTGAAATAGAGTAATCCATAGGCTGACACTGCCTTGTGTTCATTCTTTGGCATTGATGACATATGCCTGTGGCGGTAGGAATTACAATGAATTAGAAGATGGGCTAGAATAGCCTGCTTCTGGCCAACCTTATCCATCTTCTATTTGCTGCTTTTCATTGGCTATGGGTCATAAAAATTAGATGTATATGTCTATTAGAATTGTGCCCTAAATAAGAGTTAAGAGTCCCAGGGTGATTTTCAGGCACAGAAAAAGCACAAACACTCAGTAACTATGCATTGAATAAAACAGTAAAGACCTAATACATTGACATTAAAGAAGCAATACATTTCTTTAATGCCTGTATTTTGTAAAATGTATTTTGTCTGCTCAGAGGAATTATCTGCTTCTTTTTATAGTTTAGGTGACTTCCTCATGGTTGAAGTTGATAGCTATGTAGCTATCAACCAGATAAATTAGGTATTAATGTGCTATTTATAATTATTGGGATTTGAATTAAGGGAGAAAACAATGAGGAATTAAAGTTTATTATCACAGAAAACAATGTTTTCCATTTTGGAAATGTGTGATACCTTCCACAAGTTTAACTCAGGAGTGTATATCCATAATTTATGAAAGCTCTTTTGCTGAAAAATGATGTGAAGGAATACTTTGAAATTGTAACATACTTTTAAATGTTAAATACCTAGTTCTTTTGTCCGTTGGAAATCTAAGAGTGTAGATAATCTGTCTTTCCTGTTTGCCACCATTGTCACACATTCCACCCATTTTTCAAATGTCTGTGCTAATGCTGAGGAATGTACAGAGATGATTATGACACAGTTCCTGCCCTCAAGTTACTGATAGTCTAGTATGGAAAAGAAGTCATGGAGATAAATAATGTTGTTGGGAAGCATAGGTGAAAGCCTCTATTCTGGGGCCTGCTTGTAATGGCATGAACCTGAACTTCATGTATGTGAGTTTACTCATCTGTAATATAAGAGCTATAGATGACATGAAATTGGAAACTATGAATCTCTGATTTATACTATAAAATATATGATTCATGAGATCAGCATTCTTCTTGTGTCATTCACTGCTGTTTCTTTATCACATGCCATAGAAGCTGGCACACAGTAGGTGCTCAGTTGTTTATTGAATGACCAAATGGACAGAGAACATAGTAAAGAAATCGAAGTAAGGAGAGTTCATTTTAGATTGGATGATCAGTAAATGGTTTATGGAGCAGATAGTCTTAAGTATTTGAAATGAACCTTACAAATTGCATTTTCCCAGGTGAAAATTTGGAATAGGGTACAAATGGAGACACTTGGCATCTAAGAGAAGCTGTGTATAGTTGAAAGAATATGGGATTTTGAGTTCAAATCCAAGCTTTGCCACTCACTATGTGTGTTTTTGGGTAAGTCACAGGAGTGACTTAACATCATGTATAAAATAGGGATGATAATACTGACCACTTGACGGGTTTGTTATAATGATTAGATGAAATGATACGGGGTATGTGGATGACATCTTATGCTAGGCTCAAAAATGTGAATGTGAAGGAGTAACAAAAATCAAAGAAGCCTCTAGGTGTAGTGGCTCACACCTGTAATCCCAGCACTTTGGGAGGCCGAGGTGGGTGGATCACCTGAAGTCAGGAGTTTGAGACCAGCTTGGCAACATGGCGAAACCCCATCTCTACCAAAAATACAAAAATTAGCCTGACGTGATGGCATGCACCTGTAATCCCAGCTACTTGGGAGGCTGAGGCAGGAGAATTGCTTGAACTCAGGAGGCAGAGGTTGCAGTGAGCCAAGATCATGTCACTGCACTCCAGCCTGGGTGACAGAGTGAGACCCTGTCTCAAAAAAAAAAAAAAAAAAAAGATCAACGAAGCATGGAGGTACACAATGAATGATATGTTTTTGGATTGATATTCTGGGTTGGTATGGGGCATAGTTGCAAAATAAGTTTGATTCAGACTATATAGAGACATGCATGTTGTGATTAAGAGAGTGGAAGAGTCTTTAAGTCTGTGTTGTATTGGCTTTTCATAAAGAAGAAAAATAAATAAATAAAACTCAGGTCTTTGGCTCATATCCAAATTCTGTGACCTTCCCAATAGCCAAGGTTCACATTATTGTTCTTTTATATGAAGAAGCCCTGACTATGGGATTTATACTAAAATTAATAAACATATATTCTGCTTCTGAAAGAGCATCAATCAGATAAATAGCGTATGTGTGCCCTCAATCATTATCCTAAGAAGAACATGGTTATAATGCCAAGGCAGAATGTCATAGTCTTGTGGTATAAATAAAATTAACATGCAGCTTGCAACTACTTAACTCAGACCAAAGATATTAGATGTGGGTTTGAGAAAGGAGTGGCCAGAGATGACTCCTAGGTTTTGTGCCTGGGAGAAGGATGGTGCTATGAATGGACATAAAGTTACCTTGAGGAGTTATAGCTTCTAGGGAAAAGATTGTATTTGCCTTGGATAGTTTGTGTTTGAGATGTTGTAGAAGTTTGTCTGTCAGCAATCAGTGGAGGAAGAGATTTTAGAGATAATGCTTTTAAGGCTCATCTGCCTAAAGGCTACCGTGACGGAATTTATGTAATGAAAAGGAAAAAAATATTCAAAGCATAGGCTACTCAGTCATTTTTTGGTGGGGAAAATAGAAACTAGAGAGTAAGGAAAAGAACCTCTAAGAGCAGTGAGAAAACTTAACCCTTTTTTTGTGAAAAACTTTTTTCTTTTTTTTTTTTTTTATTATTGTACTTTAGGTTCTGGGGTACATGTGCAGACCATGCAGGATTGTTGCATAGACATGCCATGGTGGTTTGCTGCACCCATCAACCTGTCATCTACATTGGGTATTTCTCCTAATGCTATCCTTCCCCTAGCCCCCCACTCCCCAACAGGCCCCAGTGTGTGAAGTTCCCCTCCCTGTGTCTGTGTGTTCTCATTGTTCAACTTCCACTTCTGAGTGAGAAGATGCGATGTTTGGTTTTCTGTTTCTGTGTTAGTTTGCTGAGAATGATGGTTTCCAGCTTCATCCATGTCCCTGCAATGGACATGAATTCATCCCTTTTTATGGCTGCATCATGTTACATGGTGTATATGTGCCACATTTTCTTTATTCAGTGTATCACTGAGGGACATTTGGGTTGGTTTCAAGACTTTGCTATTGTGAACAGTGCTGTAATAAACATACATGTGCATGAGGAGATACTTTTTTAAAACATATTTCTCCACTGTTCTTCCCAGTGAGACAATTTTGTTTAGTTAACACATTGTGAAATCATAGCCTTCAGGGATGGCTGGTTTCCTTGTTACATGTAAGAATGAATTCAATTTCCACTGGTGTGGGCATTGGCATGAATGGTAATACTCACCAATATTGGAAGGTAAGTTAACCAAGAAAATTCTAGAAAGATTATGCTTTTAACAAAAATAAACAATAAAACATTTGACTTGTCCAACATTGCCTGAATTTCTGGACTCTTTCTATTCCTTTTGCTTTTGCTTAAAATGAGGCTGTCATTGTTCTGAGCTCTTCCTTCTTCTATAACCTTGATAAAGCCTTACAATGACCTTGACAATTCTCTTCTGTGTTTGATCTTCTAATCTATTTGCCTAGAATCAAGGATTTGTGTTTTGTTCTGGGAAATTGTTCATCTTTCTAGCTATTTTGTCACTGCATAACACACAATGCCATCTTTTCTACCTCTGACATGAATAACCTTATCTTTGATAGCCACTTTCTAAGCCACTGCTATGTATTTAGATATTTTGTAATGACACCTAATTCCTGAGGCCAACATTCTGCATTAGTAAGCAAAAACCACATTATACTGCAGAAACAACAAAAATGGCAATAGCAATCTCAATAGATTTCTATAACCAAAGTTTATTTTTCACTCGTTTGTGGTTGGCAGGTGATTAGCAACTCAGCCATTCCAGAATAACAGATCATAGAGGGTTTAGCATCTTTTAACTACGTTACATCACATTAGGCATGCAATCACCTCCATCATAGTAGCAAGGAAAAAAAATGGCGGAGGTGAATGATGAAGTGTTTCTGATTCTTGGAGTTGAGAAACATTACTTTTGCTTATATTTCATTGTCCTAACCCTTTCATATGGCTTGGAAATTTAGAAAAGGAAAGAATGTCTCCATCTCTCATGGGAATGTTCTGTATTTTATTCTAGTAAAAATGATTTTTGTTATTTTTATATGTTTTTGTTTGCTGATGTTATAAATATTATCCTAATTTTCATTAATCTGTCAATATTTTTTCTGTTAATTGGTTGTGTTTCTTATCATCTTTGTGATGTTCTTCATGAATTTATAGTCTCCTAATTATAAATGTGTATTTTCTTTTAAATACTATATATTTCATGTTCTTTATGAGATTTGAGAATACCATTTAACACCTAGAAAAGAGTAGTTATTGTGAAAGTTTCTGCTTCCTTTCTGAAATTACATGTAAATTTGCTATTCTAGCCACTGAAAGTGTTGCTTTTGGGTGGATGTGTCCATGCAGGGGTATCTGATGAAACCTCACATTTGGTTGGCCATCTCCAAATTATTGATTCTTATATCCCCAGTTTATGCCTAATTAAAATTCAAAAGCATGGTCATAAAAATCAGCAAAGAACCCAGGGGAAATGATGCTTTCAAAAGTCCCCATATCTGGACTACGTTTTTTCTTTAAAATTCTTTCTGCCTTTATAGTAGTCTTGAGTATTTTGGTATTATTTATTTTCTTATGATTGAGATATGCTTTTTAAAAAAGTTCTGCCTAGGATTCACAGACAGGAATGGAATTTTAAATTATTTTCTCCAATGCCATGGCTTATCTTTTAATTTTCTAAACAGTGCTTTTTGAAGAGCAAGCTATTTTAAAATTGATAAAATCCAATATGTTAAGATTTAAACAATTGTTTTCAATGTGACATCTGAAAATTCTTTGACTAACCTCAAGGCACAAATGCATTGTTCCATGCCTATTCTAGAAATTTTGAAGTTTTAGGTTTTACATTTAGGACAATGCCTTATTTTCAGCTAGTTTTTGTATAGCTTGTGTTTTTCTTTGTTCTGCATTTGAATATTCAAGGCATTTCAGCACTATGTTGAAAGGATTACATTTTTTCCCCATTGAATTGAATTCTGTTGTATTTTAATCTATTGACAAATATGTATAGTACTTCTGGGGTCTCTCCTCTCTTTTATTGCCTATTATATGCCTGTATTTTTTTCCAATATGACATCATTATGATAATAATTTACAATAGGTTTGGGCAACATGTGAGAGCAGTGTGAAACTTCCAACTTTTTTTTTTTATATTGTTTCGTCTATACTAAATTATTTGTCATTTTTAGCAGTTTTAGGTGTTTGTTTTGAAGGAGTTATGGAGGAACAATCTTTGTTAATGCCCTTACAACAGTGGCTGCAGTCCATTCTGCCCCAAAGCCTGCGTCACAATGAGGCTTTCTCAAGATACTCAAATAAATTTTGTGCACACCTGTTGCTGTTTTTGGAGAAAAACCTGAGAGAAATTGGAAATTTCTCCAGTGTATGTGGCATAAAAGTGTTCTATAATTTTCCCTTAGCTCTCTTTTCTTGATTAATAAAACTTTTTTGCTGAATTCGTCTTACTGGCATCCAACAGCTTATATTCCATGAAAGCTAGAACAGCATGACTTCTCTATTTAGAGGTGCCTCTCCTTTCTTAGGTTTCTGATTAGTTGGGCAACCTATGTCCCCAACTATTTGATGTAATCAAGAAAATTGTGAATTTGCAGATTATCTAATTTTTTAATATGTTTATTTGTTTTTGTTGTCGTCTTAAGGGTGAGAGTGATGTTGTCTCAAGCTCTCTACATCCTGCATGGAAGCCAAAGTCACACACATAGCTCTTTAGCTATAGTTTGGGTATTTTCAGCATAACAGACATGTGTTTCCAAAACTCAGCTCTGCCATCCACCACATTATTGATTCTTGTATCCTTAATTCATGCCTAATTAAAACTCAGAATTCAAAATATTCAAAAGCATAGGTCATAGGGATCAACCAGTTTAGCTGAATGGTATAAGTTTCCATTCAATATGTCTGCTTACTTGAACTGATTGTTTTCTAAGTCTTTTTATAAGACCAATAACAGCAATACTTTTGAGAGGCATGAGAGTAGAGATAGATATAGACTGAGCTCAAGTAAATAAAAGTTCAGAATTTTAATGAAGAAGGGGGTAATAAGGATGGAAAAGAAATGGTTGTTTCAGGAGGCAGAAGGGACTTAATTTAATGATGATTTATTTCTGAGATCTTTAAGAAGTAGACCATGATAATGATACCCTTGTTTTGTTTTTGCATGACTGTGAAGAGTGTGAAAATCTTAAGTATAGTAAGCTAGACACTTGCAAGAATCAGTTTTGGGGAAAAAATAACAAATTACAGACATTAGTTGGGTCCTTTGTTGTATGCATACATTGTGCTATTGTCTTGCAGATATATTATTTTATTTAATCTTCACAATTAAACTTTAAGATAGGTGTTATTTCAATCACACTTGCACAGATTAGGAAACTTAGTCTTAATGAAATTGAGTACCACAAATACTTTGTGACAGATCACAGAATATACTATAACTCAAGGTTTCTAAATCTTAGCACTATTGATATTGCAGGGCTGTATAAATTTTGTGGTGAGCTATCCCGTGCACTGTAGAATCCCTGGCCTCGCCTCTACTCAATAGTTGCTAGTAACACCCTCCATGCCCAGCGTAGGTTGTGGCAACAAATCTCCAGATATTGCCCATAATTCCCCAGGGCAAGGGGGATGATTTACCCCATTTTGAGAACCCCTGGTCTCATCACTCTAACTTGAAACCCTGGGCTATTAACAAGTATTCTCCATTGCCTCCCAGAGTTCACTATGAATCTTTATTTTGACATTAACAGATTGTGAGTACTATAAATACTGTTATTCTAGATGAAGGTGATGTTATAAAATAGATTTTAGGTACTACATGAAAATTGTAAAAATAAGTATTTTTTGGTCTCATGATAATTTTAATATCTCCAGCATATATCTAATATTAAAGAATTCACCTACCCAATTTTGTTTCCCATTACTTTTTATTAGCACAATTAAACTGCTCTTTCAAATTCATAAAAGTCTATCTGTATTTATTGTACTTTCTACACAGGCACATCTTTTTCAGCTTCATTTTATGAATTGATAATTTACTTTCTAAATATATGTACTTCATGGTAAAGGTCTTTTGCCACATCTAATTAAAGCAAAACAGTTACGTTTATATCCCCCACAAGATCTTTGGTTTACATTTATGTTATTAACATTGCAATTCAAATTATGTTGCCATAGTTATTCTGAAAATACAGTGGTAAATGGAAACTAACATCTGTTAAGGTGGCAACATTACTATTAGTATTTATATATTTTAACAGACCTTTATTAAATCCCACTCTTTGTCTAAGTTAGAAATGTATAGGTTCTAGGAGATACCAGATAGAAATGTTCTGAATTGGATAAACAAAATGAAACAAATGCAAAAATAAATAAATAAATAAAAACAGCTTATGGATCTATAGAATCCCAGTTTGGTTTTAGTTTGAGGAACTAGAGTTTAAAAATTAAATATCACTGAGGAAAAATTCAAATAATTTCAAGTTAAGGGTACATTAATTGAGATTTCTTTCTTTCTTTTTTTTTTTTGAGATGAAGTCTTGCTCTGTTGCCCAGGCTGGAGTGCAGTGGCACCACCTCAGCTCACTGCAACCTCTGCTGCCCTGGTTCAAGCTATTCCCATCTCATCCTCCTGAGTAGCTGGTACTACAGGCACATGCCACCAAGCCCGGCTAATTTTTGTATTTTAGTAGAGATGAGGTTTCACTATATTGGTCAGGTTGGTCTCAAACTCCTGACCCCAGGTGATCCACACGCCTCGGCCTCCCAAATTGCTGAGATTACAGATGTGAACCACCACACCAGCCTGATTAATTGAGATTTAATGAAATTCTATTTATTAAGCAATACAGTCAAGTAGATTTCCATGCAAGTATTAAATCAAGGATAGTAATCAATAACTTTATTACTTTTGACTAAGTAATAAAGCAAGGATCTAGTTACAGGGATTTTAAAGAAATACTAAGATATGAGAGACCATGATACAAAGAATACACTTCAGTCATTGAACTAGTTTGTGGTCAGGCGTCTGTTTTTTCTAATTCAACATCAAATGTAACTTAATAACTGTAGGAATTTCATAGGGCTTTATACTACAGTACTCCATTGATAAAAGTGAAGTTTATATCTATCTTGCAGGAGTGATATGAAGATTAGAGAGTTATTGTTCTTGCTTATGGCAACTATTTGTCTTAGGACAGATGCAGGTGAAGGGTCTAATTACATGTGTTATTAGAATGCTAAGTCAAATTACACTGATTAGATGTAGCCAAGATATAGGATATAAGTAATACATTATAAATAATTTTTCTCTACAACTTGTTTGGTTTAGGATGGCAGATATAAAATAATAAGCATATGATGACAAGATAATTCATGATCCAGAATGAGAAAAAAAATTTTGATTCTTCTTTGAAGAAACATTTTTAAATAAACACAATGTAGAAATAATACTATAGTCCATCCTCAAGAATTATCAATATGTATTCAATCTTGTTTCATCTACAGTTCTACCCAATTCCCTGTACCTCAATTCATGTGAAGTAAATGCCAATTAAAGAATCCATTTAGGCAGGGCACAGTGGCTCATACTTGGAATCACAGCACTTTGTAAGACCAAGACAAATGAATTACTTTAGTCCAGGAGTTTGAGATCATCCTGGGTAACATGGCAAGACCCCGTCTCTGAAAATAAAAAATTAGCTGGGCATGGTGTTGCACACCTACAGTCCCAGCTACTAGGGAGGCTGAGGTGGGAGGATCAATTGAGCCCATGAGGTTGAGGTTGAGATTGCTGCAGTGAGCAGTGAACATGCCACTGCAATCCAGGATGAGCGACAGAGTGAGACCCTGTCTTGGAAAAAAAGGAAAGGATTTTTATTTCAAAATATGCCATTATGTACCTTTAAAAGACAATTGATTTTTAAAACATAAAATGTACCCTCATATAATAATCAAAAGAAATGACTTCAATATTAGCAACAGAGTAATTTTTACGTATTGAACAGTTTTAAGGCAAATCACAAGTTGTGAATATAATTGAATGACCAACTCAAATACCTTTTCTTAGAAACTTTTTACTTTTTATTTTATTTTGAAGTATAATTTGCCTGTAATGAATTTCACACATCTCATGTATACTTTTGCTAAGTTTTTGTATGTGTATGTATGTAATATGAATGTGTATGAGTGTGTATAAATTATATATTTATTTATATATCTCAGTTGTTATTCATACCATATCCTTTATCTCGGAAAAATTATTACACCTTCAGGGCAATGTTCTCTCTCAGAAGCAACCGCAAATCATATTTCTGATTCTCTAACTGTAAATTAGTTTTGCTTGTGTTTTTTTGCTTTACATATTAACATTATAAAACTTGTAGCATTTATATCTGAAATGTCTTCCTCAATATAATGAGATTCACCCATATTGTTGCATGTATCTGTAACTTCTTAAAAAGTATTATTGAGTAGTATTATATTAATGCACTATAATTTGCTTATTCATCTGTTAATGAACAACTAGGTTGTTTCCAATTTGGGGCTATTATGCCAAGTACTTTTGGATGTATGTTTTCACATTTCTTGAGTCATACCTAGGAAAAGAATTATTCTTTTATAGATAAGCGTTCTTTTAACTTTACAAATAACCATGAAATAGGTTTCCCAAATTAGTTGCCTCATTGTATACTCTCACTAGTAATGGATGATGAGAATTGCAGTACCTACAAATAATTACCAACATGTGAATTCTCAATTTTTGAAATTTTAGCATTTTTATTAGATTTGATGTAGTATGTTACAGTTTCAATGTGCAGTTTCTTGATGTTGAGGCTACTGAGTTCATATTTATGTGATTATTGCCCATGTGTATACTTGTTGTAAACTTTCTTTTCAAGTCGTTTGAACATATTTGGGGTTGCCTTTTATTATGAAGTTGTATAATCCTAGTGGGTGCCACATTGTATTACAGTGACTCCCTTTTTACCTCCTTTTTAGAATTGAACCCTTCATTTCTCCAACTCCAGCTCTTAGTAGCTGGCAGTATCAAGTCCATTCTCTTTCTGGGTATTGCCCTCAGATGAAACCAGCTGTTTTGTTCAAATCAGGCTCTTAGATAGGTAGGGAGCTCTCATCAAATAACTGGTTGGTGTGGTCATGTCATGCTCTTGCCATCTTACTTTAAGTGTGACAACTCTGAAGGGATGTCCTGGTTCCAAAGCACCTCCTAAGATAAGCAAAATTTTTTATTGTGATTGTAACATATTTTGACTTCTCTCTAAGACAATCTTGTTTTCTTTACAAGGCACTAAGTTGTGAAAAATTTGTTATGCAGCAATTAATAATTGAAACACTAGTCTATATTTATTATTCCCTTAAACATATGTATTCTAGAATTATTTGTTCTTGTTAAGATTCTTAAAATGAAACTTCTTATCAGTGATTTTAAGCTATTGTTTTATTCTAATACAGTCATTTAGGGCAATAACTTTCCCTCCTAATGCTATTGAAGCTGTGACCTACAAAATTGATATCATGTGTTCTTATTGTCATCCAGTTTGAAATATCTATACATTTCTTTTGATTCTCTTTTTATACATTTGAATTAATTTAGAATTTTGATGTTTAATTTCAAAACATTTGTGGAATATATATATAGAGAGAGTTGATTGATTTGTAATACAATCTACTGTGGTGACATATACCTTGGAAAGCTTTAATTTTTTGAATTTTTTGATTCTTATGCTATTAAGCATCACATGTGTGCTAAAAAACAAGACAAAACAATGTAAGATATTAGGTACTTGAGAATAATTGTTAGACCCAGTGTTTTCAGTTTCTGTGAGGTCAAGTTTAATGGTATTGATTATTTGTTTATGCATGTTATCAACTGTCTAAACTGTAATTTTAAATTTGTCTATTTGCACTTTTGGTTCTCATGACTTTTGTGTCATGTGTTGTAAAACTTCCATTATGGCTGTACATATTATTATGACTAAGTCTTTTGAAGGATTAACCTACTTTTTTTATTACAAGTTTTCTTTTTTTCTCTGGAACTGTCCTCACTTTGAAGTGTGATTTTCCTGGCATTAATACAGACATTCTGGCTTTATTATAAGCAATATTTGCATGGGATATCTAAAAATCATGTTACTTTTAGCCTATTGATATACTTGTATTTAAAGTGTACATCAGGGGCTCCCAACCCCCTGCTGTACTGTTACTGGGTCAGTGGTCCATTAGGAAAGAGGCACAGAGCAGGAGGTGACTGGTGGGCCAGCAAGCCAAGCTTCCTCTGTATTTACAGCCACTCCCCATTACTCACATTACTGCCTAATCTTTGCCTCCTGACAGATGAGCTGCAGCAATTAATTGTCCTAGGAACACAAACCCTACTATGAACTATGCATGCTAGGGATCTGGGTTTCATGCTCCTTATGAGAATCTAATGCCTGATGGTCTGTTACTGTCTCCCATCACCCACAGATGGGACTGTCAAGTTGCAGGAAAACAAGCTCAGGGCTCCTACTAATTCTACATTATGGTGAGTTGGCTGTTTCATTGTATATTATGGTGTAGTAATAATAGAAATAAAGTGCACGATTAATGTAATGTTCTGGACTCATCCCAAAACTACTCCCTCCTTCCTCACCCCAGTATATGGAAAGATTATCTTCCACAAAACTAATTCCGGGTGCCAAAAGGCTGGGAACCATGGGTGTACATCATGGAAACTTCTTTCTAGTTAGATTTTCCAATTTTATCCAGACTTGCAATTTCTGTCTTTTGTTGCAGTGTTCAGTTTATTTATATTTCATGCACTCATTCATAGGAATAAATTTAAGTACATAATCTTAATATTTGCCTTTTATGTTTCAGATCTCTTCTTTACTCAGTTTTTTTTCCCTTTCTTTCTTTCCTTTATTTGGATTGAATATTGTTTAGTATTTTAATTTATCTATCATGTTGATTTTTGTCTAGACAACTTTAACATTTACAAAATGCTCTAGGGATTATAGTATGCAAACTTCACTTACCATAAATTACTACTTACCATGGATTATTATAATGCTTTATGTATAATATGAATTTACACAGCATGCTCACATTTAATTTCCCCTGTACTTTGTAATATCGTATTAATATACTTTATCAGTATGTGTCATAGCTACACAGTACATTTTACTCTGTCATTTAAACCATCAACAGTGTTTTAAAAGAAATTAAATATATAACTGTAATTTCAATATCTCATGCATCTGACACAAATTAAAATTGTACATATTTGATATTATATCTCATACTTTTTCCTAGTTCAATGAACTTTCATTAATATATGTGGTAGAGCTAATTTAATGGCTAAGAATTATCACCGTTTTTATTTATCTGAAAATTCATTTTTTCCCCTTTGTTAGATACAGCTGATTGGTTGACAGCCTTTTTTTTTTTTTAAATATATTTCCATTTTTTTTTTTGGCTTGCACTGATTTTGCTGGGTGAATCAGTCATTATTTACAACATTGTTTCCCTGTATGTAACGTCTTTTTATTCTAGCCTCTTTTAAAAATGTATCTTTGTTTTCCAAATGAGTAACTACAATATGCCCAGGTGTGGCAATTTTTTATTTCTATTCTCCTACTATGCATTTGTTGAGCATGTTAAGTTTAAAGGTATTTTAAAGCCAAATTTGGACAAAATTCAGCCATTATTGATTCAAATATTTTAAACTGTGTTCTTTCTTTTGTCTCATTGTTGGACTTTAATACCTTGATGTTACACCACAGATAACTGTTCCTTCTCTATTCCATATTTTATTATTTCTCTCTCTGTTGCAACTTAAATACTTTCTATTGACTTCTATAAATATAAATTCATATTTTCATCTCAGTGTTCAGTTATTTTTGCATATTTTATAAATGTGTGTATGTATAAGTATATGTTTATATATATACACATGTAAATTTCTAGTTTTTAGTTCTATACTTTGACTCTTTGTAAAGCTGTTATGTTAATCCTTAAATATACATCTCCCCATAATACTTTCCAAAATTCCCTACAATGTCTTTTACATATTTATAACATATCGTGTTATGTATTTGTTAGTTAATGCTAATATATGGTGTATCAGTGAATCTGCTTCAATTGACTCTGTGTTTTATCTGTTATGTGCCACATTTTCTGGTTTCTTTGCATGTTTTATACATTTTTTAATTCATTTATTCTGAGCAACTAGACCATAATTTAGTATGGTTTACTATTTCTGTTTTAAAGTTTAATGCTTTTTGGAAAATGCATAATACTATGTATCCTTCATTACAATATTAAACAGAAGAGTTTAATCATGTCCAGATTTCTCTATGCTTTACTTACTCCTCCCTCCATGAACTGAAATCTTACCAACTGCTGATCTTACTATCCTCCTAGTTTTGCCTTTTTCATAATGTTACAGAGTTGTAATTAGACAGTATGTAGTATTTTTAGGCTGGGTTTCTTTATTTAGCAATATATTTTAAGGTTCAGTATATATATACATGCTCATATGTATATGAATGTACCACAGTTTTCTTATCCATTCATCAACTGATAGATATATCAGGTTCTTTTAGTTACAACAATTATGTATAAAGTCATTATCAATATTCAAGTGCAGCAGGTTTTTATGGGAATATTAGTTTTATATTTGGGTATAAATATTGAGAGTGGTGACAGTTGGATACAGCTACAGTTAGATTTTTAACAAACTGTCTTGCAAAGCAGATATATTAGACCATTTTCATGCTGCTGATAAAGTCATACTGGGAAGAAAAAGAAGTTTAATTGACATAGAGTTCTATTTGGCTGAGGAAGCCTCACAATTATAGAAGAAGGCAAGGGGAAGCAAGGCACATCTTACAAGGATGGCAGCATGCAAAGAGAGAGCTTGTGCAGGGAAACTTCTATTTTTAAAACCATCATAGCTCATGGGACTCATTCACTCTCACAAGAACAGCATGGGAAAGACCCACACCCATGATTCAATACCTCTCACCAAATTCCTTCCACAGAATTGTGAGAATTCCTTCCACAGAATTGTGAGAATTGTGGAAGTTATAATTCAAGATGAGAATTGGGTGGAGACACAGTCAAACCATATCATTCTGCCCCAGCCCCTTCCCAAATCTCATGTCCTCATATTTCAAAACTAATGTTGCCTTCCCACCAGTCCTCCAAATTCTCAACTCATTTCAGCATTAACTCAAAAGTCCACAGTACAAAGTCTCATCTGAGTCAAGGCAAGTCCTTTCTGCCTATGAGCATGCAAAATTAAAAGCAAGTTAGAAACAATGGGGATATGGGCACTAGGTAAATACAGCTGTTCCAAATGGGAGAAATTGGCCAAAGAAGGGGTCTACAGGCCCCATGCAAGTCCAAAATCCAGTGGGGCAGTCAAATCTTAAAGCTCCAAAATGATCTCTTTTGACTCTATGTTTCACATCCAGGTCACACTGATACAGGAGGTTGGTTCTCATCAACATGGACACTCTGCCTCTGTGGCTTTGCAGGATACAGCTTCCCTCCTGGCTGCTTTCATGGGCTGACATTGAGTGTATATGGCTTTCTCAGATGCATTGTGCAAACTGTCAGTGGATCTACCATTCTAGGATTTGAAGGAGAGGTGCCCCTCTTCTCATAGCTTCACTAGGTGGTGACACAGAAGGGATTCCGTGTGGGGGCTATGACCCCACATTTCCCATCTGCACTGCCTTACCAGAGGTTCTCCATCTGGGCCACACCCCTACTGCAAACTTCTGCTTGGATATCCAGGTGTTTTTCACACATCCTCTGAAATCTGGGTGGAGGTTTCAAACCTCTATTCTTGACTTCTGTGTACCTGCAGGCTCAACACCATGTGAAAGCTGCCAAGGATTGGGGCTTGCACCCCCTGTAGCCATGGCCTGAGCCCTACCTTGGCCCCATTTAGCAACTACTGGAGCAGCTAGGATAAAGGACACCAAGTCCCTAGACAGCACACAGCACAGGAACCCTGGGCCACACCCATGAAACCATTTTTTTTCCTCCTAGGCCTCTGGGCCTGTGATGGCAGGGGCTGTGACTTGCCCAGGAGACAGTTTTCCTATTGTCTTGGGAATTAATATTTGGCTCCTCATTGCTTATGCAAATTTCTGCAGCTGGCTTGAATTTCTTCTCAGAAAATGGGATTTCTTTTCTGCCAAATTGCCAGGCTGCAAATTTTCTGAACTTTTATGCTCTGCTTCCTTTATAAAAGAGAATGCCTTTAACAGCACCCAAGTTACTTCTTGAATGCTTTCCTGTTTACAAATTTCTTCCACCAGATACCCTAAATCATCTTTGTTAAGTTCAAAGTTCCACAAATCTTCAGGGTAGGTGCAAAATACCACCAGTCTCTTTTCTAAAACATAACAAGAGTCACTTTTACTCTATCTCCCATGATTTAATTACCTCCCACAGGGTTCCTCCCATGACACATGGGAATTGTGAGAGTTACAATTCATGAGATTTGGGTGGAGACACAGGAAAACCATGTCAGCAGCTGTACCATTTTGCATTTACACCAGCAATAAATGAGACCTCCCATTGCTCCACAATTTTGCCAGAGTTTGATATTGTCAGGTTTTTGTTTGGTTTTGGATCATTATGTTTATGAAGTGATATCTTGTTGTTCAATTTTTAGTTACCTTCAAGATTTTGTTCTTTAATTTTCTGCAGCTTGAATATGTTATATCTAGGTGATTTTTTTTAAGTGTTTATCCTGCCTACTAGTGCTTCCTGGCTCACCAAAGAATTTCCAGAATCTGTGGTGTTTCGTGATCACTGGTGCTTTCTTGATGTGTCGTTTGGTGTTTAACATTAATTAGGGAAAATTATCAGTCAATATTGCCTCAATTGTTTATTTTTTTCCTCTTCTTCTTCTGATAGCCCCATCATGCATATATCTTCAGTAAATATTCCACAGTTATTGAATATTCTGTTCTGTTTTTTTCCAGTGTCACTTTTTTTTTTGCTTTTCAATGTTTGACATTTACGTTGACATTTTCTCAAACTCAGAAATTCTTTCTTCATCCACATCCAGTCTCCTAATGAATTCATTGAAAGCATTCTTTACTTCTAATACAATGTTTTTGATCTTTAGAATTTCTTTTTGCTTCATTCTTAGAATTTAATTTCTCTGCTTGAAAACTGTCACCTCCAAAACTCATGTGGAAATTTAATTGCCATTGTGATGATATAAACACCTGGAGCTTTTAACAGTATATTAGGTTATAAGAGCTCTGCTCTGATGAATGGATTAATGCTGTCATCTTTTGAGTAGGTTAGTTATCCTGAGAGTTTGGCCTCCCTTTTCCCTCTGATTATTGTACTCTCAGTCTCTTTCAACCCCTCTCACTATATGATGCCTTCCTCTATGCTATGAAGCAGCAAGAATACCCTAATCAGATTTGGCCCCTCAATCTTGGACTTCCCAGCCTCCAAACTGTAAGCCAAAAAAACTTCTCTCCTTTCTTTTCTTTTTCAGATAAATTACTCAGTCTGTGGTATTCTATAAATACAGCAGGGAATAGACTCAGACATTACCTATTTGTGCCTGCATGTTTTCTGTTTTTCATTAGAGCTTTTACTGCCATATATATATATATATATATATATATATATATATATATTTTTTTTTTTTTTTTTTTTGAGATGGAGTCTTGCTCTGTCATTCAAGCTAGAGTGCAGTGGCACTCCAGCCTCCGCCTCCTGGGTTCAAGCAATTCTCTGCCTCAGCCTCCTGGGTAGCTGGGATTACAGATTATCACCACCACGCCCAGCTAATTTTTGTATTTTTAGTAGAGACAGGGTTTAACCATTTTGGCCAGGCTGGTCTCGAACTCCTGACATCATGATCCACCTGCCTCAGCCTCCCAAAGTGCTGAGATTACAGACTTGAGCCACGGCACCAGGACACATATAAATTATAGTTTCTTTAAATTCCAGGTCTGAAAATACCAGCAGTCCTGCCATATCTGAATCTGGTTTTATTCTTTCTCTTTCTTTTCACACTGTGATTTTGCCTTTTAATATGCCTTGTAATTTTTTCATTGACAGCCAGACATGAAAGAAACTCTGATAAACAGAGTTGAAAGAAACTTTATACCTAGAGTTTCTGGGTGAAAGAAACACTAATAAATAGAACTTAGTGATGTGGTAGTAAGGTATGGGAGAGGAAGCATTCTATATTTCTATGATTAGGTCTCACTCACTTAGTGAGTGTATGCCTCTGAGCTGTGACCTGCACAAGTGCTTATGAGACCCCTCTTTTAGGTAAGGCAAGGTGACTAGAGGAAGTTGGAGCTAGATATATCTCTTCCCCCAAGTTAGTTTGGCTTTGAAAAAATCTCTCTAGGCCCTAATAAAATTGTTTCTTTTGAAGCCAAGTCTAGTTAAGAACAAAATGATGTGGCATATTTCAAGATGATTATTTTCCCCTTTCTCTACTAGGGATTTTTCACCAATATTGACTGTGAGAACCTAGTAGAGCTCCAGAAGGCAAAACTCATGAAAGTGTGCTTGTCCCTAACCCCCACCTCACACCACCACTCCTGCCCTGAAGTTTTTAACTCACAAACTTATCCAAACTCTGCTTCCAGCAATTCATCAATTATAGTTCATGCTTTTCTGCCTGGGTACTGGTTCCTGCAGTTTTTATTCACTGGTTTATGCTCTGAAAATCGTGATTTTCTGTATCTTCCTGTTTCTCCATTTTTTTCCCCTGTGACCTCATGTATTTGAGCAATATAAAAAGAGTTGTTAATTTTTTTTAACTTGCTGGGTCTTCTGTTTGTAGATAGGATGGCATGATGACTTCCAAACTGCTGGAGTGAACAGTGAAATTCCCCATACATAGTTGCTTAAGGGCACATAATGACCATCTTTTTATATTACTTGTCATCTGTAGATCTTTAGTGAGTTGTTGGTTCAAACATTTTGCCCACTTTATTAAGTGAACTGTCTGTTTTCTTATTGCTGAGTTTTAAGTGTTCTATGCATAGTTGGATATGGTGAATTTCAAAATGATTACTTTCCACTTGTGAATTTTATAGAATAGTATATTTTCTCTTTACCTGCCCCTAAGTACAGGGGAGAGGGGAGTAGGGAACTAGGAAGAGAGTGTTTTTCTGATCTTCACAGTGAGAACCATGTAGCATTTCTATAGGGAAAACTATTGAAACTCTCAGGACTCCCCTTAGACTGACTCATAGGAATTTCACTCTCTAGCTACTGCACACTTGGCTTACAGCAATTTATTGGTATCTCTTTAAGTATTCCTAACATTTACTGGCTCCTACAGCTTCTGCTCCTGATAAATTATGATATTTCTATGTTTGCCTGTCTCTCAAATTTTCTGGGTGACAGTTTGCCCTGTGACCTAAATACTCTGATGAATGTATTTGCTTATTTTAAGTTTTCAGACTTTTCATGAGTGTGGAAGTGATGACTTTCAAGCTTTTTACACATCAGAGTGAAACTGCTGTTATGTCATTTTAAATCATGTTTAAAATATTGTATGTAACAATAGACTGGAGTATAATGCTGTCCTTTCCTGGATTTTCTACTTAGTTTTGTTGGAATGTGTTTCTACATAAGTGACAATACCAAATTACTTAAAATATAGAGACTGAATAGTATATTTTATGTTTTAGAGAAGTAATGCCTCTCATTTCTATTTTTTCTCAGCTTTTAGGCTAGCTTTGCTTATATGTGACTCCAAATGAATTTTGTAATTAATTTTAATAACTGCAGGAGAGAAAGAAAAATGAATGCCTTTTATTTAGAATTGCTTAAATTTATAAATTAACTTAGAAAAAATGCAATATTTATTGTACTAATTACTTTTATCCAAACACACTACGTATTTTTCTCATTTTCTCAAGTCTACTGTTTTTGTGATTCAAGAGTTCTACAGACATTTGCATTTACTTTAAATTTATTTATTTCTACTTTTGCTACCAGTCAAATTATTTATTATTTTTATTGTAAATGAGGGCTTTCCTGATGATTGCATTTCTTATAGTCTTTGTTTTCATGTATGTAGACTATTTTTATATGTGTTTTATTGCTATGCTTCAGTTAGCTTTCCTATTTTTCATGGTAGTTCATCCACTGATTTATGTAGAATTTTCAGATATGAAATTATATCCCATTGTCTCCAATTCTTAATTTCCTTCAATTCTGTTCTCTAATATTTTTATCTAATTGCATTGAGTAATGTCTTCCACATTATTTTAAATACTAGTATAAAGAAAGAGCATTTTATATTTGACTTTAGCAGAAAAGCTTTTTGTGTCTCCATAAAATACGATGGAAGATTTTGGTTGAAAGTATAACATTTCATCAACAAATATTTTTAGTGCGTAAATTGATATTTTCCATTTTTTTATACTTTGTAAAATTATCATATGCTCTTTTCTTATATTATGATCAATTTCATTAAAATCGTTAATAGTATTGAAATTTTGGAATTTTTAGTTGGTAGAAAGTCAGAATTTTTAAAAATTTATTTGTTCTTTGGGCTATCTTCCTTCTCTGTTGTTTACTTAATATTTTTAAATTGAAGTTCATAAATGAATTTGGTATATGTTTTTGATTTGAGGGTAATTTTTATCAGTTTTGGAAAACAATTTTATACTGTCATCATAAAACAAATGTAGAGGTTTCCCTTCTTTTTCTGTGTTCTGGAATAGTTTGAGGTCATTGAAATTAACTGCTTTTCAAAAGTTTGCTGCATTTCTGCAGCACTCTGAAGAGTATAAGTTTAGTACTATTAATAATTATACCAGTGTAACTGTGACATGATACAATTAATAATGTGAGAATATGAAGACCTATGGCTCAGTTTATAATAAAGTAGTTATTTATATTTATATGTATCCTTTGTACTTTTATTCAAAATAACCACATTCAAAATATATAAGTTCTGTTTTGTTATTGTTTGTTAAGATATTAAATCATCATTTTGGTACTGCATACAAACTATGTTTGCATGCTATTTAAAAATATGCTCATCAATTTTTAACATAATACTTTTTAAGTTAGCAGATTTACTACATATTTGTTATCATTTATTTCAGTCATTAAATTATGATTACATACATTGATTTTACACACTTTGCTAATGCAATGTTATGATTATATCATAGATATACTTAGGGTACATTTCCTTTTATCCCACATTGGAGAAATAAATAATGATGTGATACTAATACACAGACAAGTGTATTGCTCCTAAGAGCAGGTAAAAAACATAATTATACGATATTTCTGCTAACATATGTCAATCAAATGATCCTTAGGAATGTGAATTTAAGCAACTTATTCTCATGAGAAGTTCTGCTAATACCAAGTTCAAAATTGTGAGAAATCATAATGCCTTAACTTTTAGATCCTTAGCATGAGATTGAATGTAAATGGAACTCTTATCATTTCATTATTTCAAATAATGTCTTAGAAGTAATTACATTATTACGCAATTTTTTGAATAAATATATTAAATCTCAATACATTACTCAATAATGTATTGGATCTTAATAAGTATATTACATGACAATGAACATCATGATCTCTAAATCAGTTGGCTTGAATTGTAATAAAAGCTTCATCAATATTAATTGCTCTAAAGACTTTGGACAAGGAGTTTAACCCCTCCAAACTCCTGATTTTTAATTTTAAAAAAGGAGACACCAGTAGTACCTAGCTTATATAGCTGCTGTAAAAATTAAATATTCCTAGTCCTTAGTAAGCAGCCAAGGGTTCACTGTAGTTTTTTATTACATAAAAAAGGCAAAATGTCTGATGAAATTTAAACTTCTCATTCTAAGGCTTATCAAAACCCACCATTTTCATTTTCTTCTGGTTTCTCAGTAAATTCCGTTGATTACCAAACTGTCAGAAAATGATCTGATATGGTTACCTTGGATACATTTCCTAGTTCAAGCACCTCAGTTGGCTCATTTGAAGCAATTCTACTGTGAAGGAGATATTTCAGGAGAAGATATGATAGCATTGACTTTTGCAAGTGGGCAGCCCTGATTGTTCCTAATATGTCTGTGATGGAGCTTTGAAGTAGATCCAAACCATTCTTTCTTCTTTATTGATATTTAAGGTCTTTGAGGCAGGTGTTTCTACTACCTTCCTACTCATTGCCAGCATGAAGCCCAACATTGAGCCACCAGGGGCTAATTCTTCAGCTGTTTATCTGTTATAAGTGTTGGCAAACAGAATAAGGATTCTTTTATCCCACAATATAGATTTTTTTAATAATTTGTATCCCTACATAGGAAACAAGTTCCCCTCTACAGCTATAGTAGATATAAGATATTTTTATTCCCACTTGAATAATATGTCTATTAAATGAACTTCTAATTAGATAAAATTCATTAGAGAGGAGGAGTAATTAATTAGGTTCCCCTGGACCTCCTATAGTGTAGAAATTAATTAAGTAACAAATTTTAAAATGCTTTTATGCATTTTCAAAATGATATTATTATCATCAGTAAATTACTTTCTATGCTATTGCTTCTTTACTGTTGTACCTATAGTGGAACTAAATAGCTAGATACTCAATTTCTAATATATTCTAATTTAATCTTCATGACATACCAAAAATATGTATCTGTCCATAAGATACATATTACTTTCCCTTCAAATTTGTATATTGTATATTTTATTGCTATAATAATTACATTAAATATGCAGTGGTGTGTTTTTTCTTTCTCATTGTGTAGGCTAAATTCAAAATTATGTCTGTCAAATATTTTGTATAATAACCAACAGAGAACTATGTGCTCATATTGATTTAAGTGTGAATGTTGCATAATGATGACAAAGGACTCTTGTAAAAAAGAGAATATGGGCAATGGAGTCAGGGCAACAAGCATTTTAGTTCTGCTCTGTCACTGAATACATTTATACAATTAGACCAATTACTTACCTTTTGACACCTACTTACACTTCTGTTACCTGGGGTTTATAATCACTAACTTGCCACCATGTATATCTGTCTGCTGGCACCATGTATATCTGTCTTTTTTTTTTTTTTTTTTTTTGAGACCGAGTCTAGCTCTGTAGCCCAGGCTAGAGTGCAGTGGCACAACCTCGGTTCACTGAAACCTGGGCCTCCAGGGTCCTGATTCAAGCAATTCTCCTGCCTCAGCCTTCAAAGTTGCTGGAATTACAGGCACGTGCCACCACGCCCAGCTAATTTTTGTATTTTTAGTAGAGATGGGGTTTCACCATGTCGGCCAGGCTGGTCTTGAACTCCTGACCTCATGATCCATCTGCCTCGGCCTCCCATTTATCTGTCTTGAAATAACATTGTATCTGTTTTAGGATTCCAATGATTTTCTTAACTTGTCAAAAACAAATATCAGCATTTTTTAGATAATGAAAATGAAAATCTATGAACATTTTACAGTTCTATAATCTAGGATCATTTTACATCAACATGTTCAGCATTTTGTCTGTATGGCAATTAATGTTATAATTGGATTTAAGAAATTCATTTTTTTTCTCTGCACAAATTACTGAAAGATGCCAAGTACATAAATCGCCAGAGAATAATGGATTCAGCACAATATCTTCTCTAAAGTTATCACTTACCATATAGGGATCAGATTACAAATGGAATCACTACACAAAAGTTCTTGAAAGGAATCTATATGTCCCTTCAATTTTTGCAGGTAGTTATAAGCATCAGTCATGAAGAAGTCATCCACATGTGACTTTATTTTGTATTTGGGAATATTTAGTAACAAGTTTAACTTCACGGTAGGTATGAGGTGATGACTACGTAAACTAACACATATACATACATATGCAATAGAGATATTGAGTGATTGTAGTTGTTTCTTATGAGGACACAGGATTTTATGCTTAGTGACATAATAACCATTTTTGATATCAAATTCATACATGTTGGTTGTAGAAAAATACAAAAAAATTAATTATAATAATCTGATTAAAGCAAGAAAATACATTCCTATACACAATACACAACATATGCACAAATGGCAATGAGATCCATACTACTTTTTAAAGTTTGTCATAAACCAATAAAAGTAAAATGCAATTTTGTTAAATTTAATTATTTTGAAACACTGATGTATGAGATTTTCATGCTTAACAAAATAGAACTAAATTCATGTTGCTTATCATCATAATAATATAATTTCCTTATTAAGTTAGAAAATGATCTTGAGGAAACAATTAGTGGGTCCCTATGTTCTTAAAAGATCATAAAATATTTTTAAAAAATCCATGTAAAGCAAGGATAAATTGATCAGTAAAAACAGGAAAAAAATGAGGAAGAATTCCCTGTTTTGGGGGGAGTAAGGAGATAGCAGGAATAAGGATAGAGTTTACATTAGTCCTTTTTATGGAGGATATGAGGTGGAGAAGAGGTGGCTTGTTTTCATTCCATTATATCAGTATACGTCGGTGTATTTGTAAAGACTGGTGCATTACATAGGAGTAGCAGGTATATCTTTGGTTGAAGTTATGCAATACTTTATAATTATTAAGTTATTTGGATGATTAGGTATTTCAGGGGTGTGTGTGTGTGTGTGTGTGTGTGTGTGTGTATGATTTGTTTTAGAGACAGGGTCTCTCTGTGTTGCCCACTTTGTCTCTAACTCCTAGACTCCAGTGATCCTACTGCCTCAGCTTTCTGAGTAGCTGGGACTACAGGCATGCACCACCACACTCTGTTAAGTATGTAGGTTTTAATGGGGGGTGGTATGTGGCGGTATGCTAACATTCAGAACTTAAATTAGGCTTCATCAAGAATCTACCCATCTACAATAGCCAGAAATTGGTGATTCTTACACTTCAAGTTCAAACTTTAAAAATTCAAAATTGCAGTCTTTTACATATAACTAAAAGCTAAAATCTATCAAAATGTTTTCTTATGGTCAGGCAAGGGATTAGAACCTCATAACTCTCAAGTGTGAGAGAGCATATCTCATCATATGCTACAGGGAAAGAGAGTAGACCTTGAAATTTTGATTTATCAAACTTCAGAACTCTATTTGAAAGTCTTGCTAATAATGTATCAGTTATTCAGAAGTGTTAATTTGTGTGGTAAAGCATTAAGTTCATATTATATTTTTAAACATTCATTTTTTTAAAAGAAACACAGAGATTGGAGGAGTGAAAGTCTTGTTTAGTAAACATTTGCCATCTCTCTAGAGCAAGAGAGTATTTGCTATTCCAGATAAACACGTTAAACCATTATTTTGATTAATCTTTATAAACATGGATAGAGTGGGCAATAAAATTCTAAATGTACTTGAATTTCTAAAACAAATTAAGCAAATTCAAAGAAACTTTGGGTTAATGGAACATTTGTTTATGCTCTTTAGGAATACAGTTTACCCTCCCTTGCCTTTAGTTTTAAGTGAATAAATGAATTAGTTCAATAAACATATAATGTGTGCATATTATTTGACACAATGAACATGGCCTTGACTATAGAATAGTAAAGAAAATATATACTTTTCATCTTCACGGTCATTACAATTTAGTGAAGAATAAGAATAATTAACTTTTATAAATATTATTAAAAATAGTTTTAGAAAAGAAATTAACAGACTATATTAGAAAATAAAGAGTGGGGCGGTAGTACTCTATCTTGATAAAATGAAAATGTAAGATTCTATAGGGCTTTCTTGGTCACTATTTATGGTGTTGACTGCCAGGTTTTTATATAACTTCTGTTCCTCATTGTTTTAGCTCCCTTTTGTATTCTACTTTGCTTGGCTAGAAAATAACTTTCGTTTTCCACAATAACGTATGAGCCCTTTCACATATAAGAATACCTTTCTATCTGCTTTCTAAAAAGAACAGCAATTATTATAACAAAAACAGGCTTTATGAACTTGCTGGGAATAAAATAATTGTTTAATAACATTTTCCAAAAATAATCGAGTAAAAACTCTTTTCATTACTGAGATATTTATTATTGTTTATGTGTTAGAGGCAGGCAGATTTTGAATTAATTGAAGAAAATCTCTATCACTGAAAACTTACAGGATATGTTCTTCATTCTTATGGTTCAATATTTTGCCCCAGTAGCTCTATGGAGCGGACTGTATTGGACACCTCTAGGATACCACACAAATCCCCTCAGCCTCAGCAGCCGGTGTTGAACTGATTAGTTCTGAGCCGGTTTACTCCCCTTCATAGGGTCACCTTTGCCAGCCTCTAGCCTCAGGGCCTTTGCTCACAGGCTTAGGACTTTTTCATGTGGGACAATCGCCTTTCACAGGCCTAAATGCCACGTGCGATCATCGAAGGATGCTCAGACAATGGATAAGTGCTCTCTTTAAAACCCCTACTGCCATGCACACTTCTGAGATTCACTTCCATATGCTCCACAGTATGTCTCAGGATTAAAAAACATTTGCCAAATTGGAGATCAATTTCTTCCTAAGTCATTTCTCTTAATTTACTTAGGCTGCTATATAGCAAAATACCCTACTTTGTAACTTATGAACAACAAAAATGTATTGCTCACAGTTCTGGGAGCTGAGAAGTCCCAGATCAAAGTGATGTCTAGTGAGGGCTCATTCTTGGCTTCATAGGCAGCGTCTTCCAGCTGTATTGTCACCTGGCAGAAGGGCCAAACAAAGCTCCCTCAGGCCCCTTTTCTAAGGGCACCAATGTCTTTCTTGAGGGCAGAGTACACATGATCTAATTACCTCCCAAAGTCCCATCTCTTGACAGCGCCACACTGGGGATTAAGTTGCAACATATGAATATTGGAGGGACACAAATATTCCAACTATAACATGGTCCTCAATAACTCATTGTCACATTGATTTTTTGTTCCTCTCTGTTCCATTTCTGCATCGTTCATTCTTGCTTCCTAGCACGACTTTGGAAACAAGCTAACTGCACTCAAATCTCTGATTTGGGTTCTACTTTGAGCTTGAGGTGAGTATAGAGTGGATGATCATAGGCCAAAATAAAGTCATACTTTACAAGGTTTTTATTAAAAAAAACTAAAAACACTAAAATAGTTCTATTCAGAAATATTTGGTCACCTACATTTTACTAATGTTTCTTGGTTCGCTTGCTGCATTTTGATACATTTTACTCATTATTACATAAAGTATAATAACATCTATTCAGACCAGGGGATTAACCACAAACAAAATGAGCTGCACTTATGCACTACAGTTAACTGGCTTGCTGGTTAAATTGCCTTTCAGGTCTAAAAGAAAGGACAAATTAGCATGAGTAGCTCTCTTATTTCTCTCCTTTAGTAGTTTTTCTCCTTTGTAGCTGTGCTCTATTTAAACCTTTAAGGATGAAGATCATCCTACTTTTCTTGATCTTTATATTTCTCTGATACTCTAGTTCATGAGAAACTGCAGTTCACCTGGTATATTTATCCATCTTCTTCTGTGTGTGTCAACTAGGCTTAGAACTGCAAATGTCGTCATAGAAACTACATCTCCCAGAGTCCGTTTTGCTTTTACTATTACTTCTTTTATTTTTCACACACGGTTATTTTTTGACACTTAGAAATTTTCTCTGAGGTTGCTGAAGAAGAGTGGCAGTATAAACATGAAGTAAAGTATTATTACAGAAAAGAATCAAAGACACAATTTCCCATCTCACCTATGAGACTAGATCTTAGAATTTTGATCTCTCTGTATAAGCTAAGTGCAGGTCTAAGTCGGTTCGCATGCATTATCACATTTCATCTTTGCCTCGTTTTAGGAATGTGAAAACAGGCACAATAAAATTATATGTCTCTATATTATACAGTGAATAAAAAGAGGATCCTCGAATAAATACCCTTTCTCCCTACTGTATAGGCAATAGTTTTTGAGGACTTATTGTAAGTCAGGCACAGTACGTAACGAACAAGACTATAACAAAACAATTTGTTTTAGGGAATGTGTTAGGCACTGAGGAAAACGGGTGAGAGTCTTCACATTCATGCTTATTTAAGAACCATGTAACTCTATACTCAGTTTATTCCTTACCAACCCTACTATCACTATTCCAAGGCACCATCATCTCTCCCTTTCTTTACTGATACAGTACGCTAAGAAGAATAAGACCTTTATGCTTTAAATCTTCAATTAATTCTCCTATCTGCAATCAAAATGGTCTTTATCAAGCACAGGCACATGCACAAACACAATTATAAAAGTCCCCTAAACGTTTGCTATGACTTCCATTTATAACTATGTTTGCAATAAAATCAGTTTTTCTTAACGTCATTGTTTGTAAGGACTTTATAAATCTAGATTTTGTCGTTGCTTCAAAATAATGATCAACATTCTTACTCTCAAACTCCACCTTCGATCATAGTAAACTCACTCAACTTCCTTGTTTCATGCTCTGCCAAATCCTGCGTTTTGGTACATACATATCTCACAGTGCACTGTGAACTCCATTAGAATAGGGATTAGGGGTATTCCTAAACCAGTGTACCACAATTCCCACCACATATTAGATATCCAGTGAGCATTTATTATCTGGGAGAATAAATGACTACTAAACTCTCCCTCATTACTTCCTTGTTCATCTTTCAGATTTCAGTTGATATGTCATTTCTTTCAAAAAATTTTAAATCATTTGACCTAGAAAGGATTACATATACTTACAAGGGCTTTGTATTTAAGAAAACTGATAATACTACCTTTGTTATTGTTCTTGTTTCTATGTGTAATGTATATATGTACATATATATACATATATGTACATATATATGTTTTGCTGCTTAGGTATTGCATGCAAATATCAACTGTTAACCTCAGTGTCAATATGTAAACACAGGATAGGATGGTTGTAAATATAGATCCAGACTAATGCAACCCTCGTCTAAAAGGGCTGACTACTCTCAGACCCAGTAGGCCAATGTCACATGAATGTTTGTCAAATATTGTCACATCTTCCAGCTTTTCAAATAAGTCCAGAAATGCAGACTTGCCTCTTAAATATCAATTCTAAAATGTTGGCAATTTGTTTTAAGTTTTAAATAATTTTAGGCAAGTTTCCCAGTTCATAACTTTCATCAATAAATGAAAGTTATGAACTGGGAAACTTGCTAAAAATCTCCACAGATGTCTAGATGTTCCCTCACATTTCATCCCTGTTGTTCCCTCATGTAGCATGTAAAGTATAGTCTAGCATTTCAAAATTCTCTTTTCCTTCTGGTGAACTGAATAGTTTGTAACTTCTGTGAGGTCAGGGATATATAGCTATAGATATATAGATATATCTTAATTAAGTGTTAAGCTTTCAAGTTTAATTGTAAATGTTCTTCTATATTATTACTAAAGTATTATAAATTTTAGAAAATGCAAGTCAGTAATATACAGTTACAAAATTTAAAAAGACTGTTTTTCCATTATCTGACTCTGTTCCTTTACACACTAATATGCATTCCTTCCAAACCAGCATTCCATTATTTTAAATAAAATATTTTGTCTACTGAACAGTGTCTTTTTGGTATAATCAAACAATTGAGCAAATCTAGAGTGTATATTTTCAAATTATCATGAAAGCATATACTGTAAGCCACTATCTGTGTCCACAGAGAGTTCTAACCTTCAAAATCTTTCAAGAAATGGGTCCTGTTCTGTTAAAAGCAAAGAGTAATTCATACTTCCTTATAAACCGGATAAATGTAATGCCATTCTGTGCTGTGGGAAAGAAAAGAAAAATATCATTCAGCAAAATCATCAGGGGAATTTAACAAGAGCAGTAACCCCTGTAATTACTTTTATGATTTTTGGATAGGAAACCATAGGTAACTTTGCTATTATTCCATCTGTTCCTGGCTAGTTTTAAAAAGTTCAAAACTTCCGGATTACATTTTATTGGAAAGGCAATATAGTTTCAATAGCAATAACTACTATTAATAATAATACTTTCTCTGGAGGTTGATATAGAAAAATAATAACAAAAGCAATACAACACACTTTGATGTATTTTATTCCCATCAGGGTTTCTCGTACCAACTATAAAAAGCTGATATTGAAGAGTTTGGAATTTATTTGCAATTTTTTGTATTCTATAATGATGGCACTGTCTTTGAATGCATCTATAATGATGGCGCTGTCTTTGAATGCATCTATAATGATGACACTGTCTTTGAATGCAATAATTTCTCATTTATTCATTTAGATAAGAATGGATCTCTAACAATAACAACTCTCTGCCCATCTTGATCTAGCAGAGAATAAGCTATCTGTAGGCAAAATTACAACGTTAAAAATGCTTTCAAAATCTCTTTGATTTCAAAATTGAAGTTATTAAATTATCTTTTAAGGAATGTATTAAAATGTCACTGGAATATTAATGTAATCTGGAAGTATTTAAGTCAACAATTTTAATTTATGCCTTTAAATTTATAAAAATAGTTATGTGGATGTTAAAAATGGATAGGAGAGAAGCTGAGCCATTCAATTTTACCTGACAGTGTTTATTCAAATATACACATCAGCTTCATCTTAGTGTAAATCTTAGTCATCTGAATCCAGTAGCCTGCCTTTTTCTATTGTAAGTAACCCTTCCCACTTGAGAACTGCTGTTTTACGCTATCCTACTAGATATTTCACATGGATATAAAGAATATGAGGTATATGTAATACTACTACCCATTTTATTCTGCATTATGCAGTTATTTCAGTTTATGTGCATTTACACAATAGAAACATTTTAAACATTTTGATGTTGATGGCAATGTAAATCATAAATACAGTGAACATTAAAAAATAAATCTAACTAATTCCACTCGGCTATTGTAGTAACATATCGTCATTACAAAACTTAAGTCTTCCATCATCTTTGACTAACCCAACATTGTCTCATTCTCAGATGGTGAAATTAATGTCCACTTCTCAGAGAAAATAAGACACTAGCTATAAATGGAAACATTTTCTTTCCACCAAGTTTATACCTTTTCCTGAATCTTCCCTCTCTTTCTAGTTTCTAAACCTAATCTTTCTGTCTGCATTATGATTTTCATATATTCCTGTTTCTTCAGGAGTGGGATGTCCCTTTCTCAAATATCAACTTTCTTCTACCTCTCCTTTCTAATTAGATTCTTCACTTAAAAGTGAAATACACTACACAAATCTTTTCCTCTTCAAAAGTACTTTGAACAAAGAGTCCTTTCTTTCTACTATGCATTTTTCTTTCTCCTTTGTTACAGGTAGTCTTACTGAAAATCTTGTCTTTCTTCTATTGTTTCCTAATTCTGCTCACTCTTAAACCAAGCACATTTTGGACACCTCCCCTAGAATAACCTAAAAATGTCTTGCCAATTATCCTGGTGAAAAATTGAATGAACGGCATTTGATCCAACTCAACATTACTAGAGTCTGTTTACCATGTTGGCAGACTTCAAGTATTCTCACCCCGTGCAGGAACTCATGACATCAAATATTCATAGTTTCATCAAAATCCAGTTCTGGTCTCCTTGGCTGTCTCTACTTTCTTTCTTTTTCATAGTTAACAGTTTTAGGACTCTTATTTTCTTTCTTCTCAGATTTGTCTACAAGAGAGCTCATTCAGCATGCTTCTGGTTACCAACCATAGCAGAAGATGACTGTCGGTCCCATCTCTCTGATGTACATTGTTCTTCTAAGCTGCATATCCTCACATATTACTGTTATCTGGACATTTCATGTAAATATCCAATAACTACCTAAAATAGAGTTGTTCACAGTATCTTTTTTTAACATTGGTTTGATTTGTGTGTATGTGTTTTTTTTCTCAAAAAATGATGCAATTTGCCTTGTTTCTAAGGCAAAAGTTTGAAAATCTTCATGACTCTCATGTCTATGACCCACTGATTAAGAACAAATTGTTTTAAATGTACAATTATTTATATGCCTAGAATATATGTCCAAACTGTATGCTTTCCCTCAATTTTCCATTTTGTTGAATTTTACTACCAGTATCAATTTCTCACTCAGTGAAATTACCTTGTCTCCAAATTACTTTTTCTGTTTTAGTATAAGATTCTCCAATCCACTTATGTATTAGTCCATTTTCACACTGCTGATAAACACACATATGAGACTGGGAAGAAAATAAGGTTTAATAAACTTCAGTTCCACATGGCTGGGGAGGCCTCACAATCATGGCAGAAGGAAGAAGGAGCAAGTCATGTCTTACATGGATGGTGGCAGGCAAAAAGAGAGAGGTTGTGCAGGAAAATTCCCATTTTAAAAACCATCAGATCTCATGAGACTTATTCACTATCATGACAGCACAGGAAAGACCTGCCTGGGTTGCTCCCACAACATGTGGAATTGTGGGATTTATAATCCAAGATGAGATTTGGGTGGGGACACAGACAAACCATATCAACTGACAAGAGTCAGCCAAGTAAGTTTACAGTCCTGCATTTCTTATTTAGCCATTTAGCATTATCTAGCTTTCCTTCAGTCACCCACTTCAACAAGTATTTATTGGGTACCTATTATATGTGCCAGCCATTATTCTGTATGATAATCATATGGCAATGAGCAAAATTATTAAGGTACATTACACTGAGTCACCATGCATGACACTATTAGTAAGTAATATATTAGTAAGTAATGACACTATTAGTAAGTAATATATTAGTAAGTAAAATATTGAGGCTTAAAATAAAAGGATTAATATATGTTAGCAAAGTGATGAAGACAGAAGTAGGATTAGGGATGCAGAAAAAGTAAATATGAAATCTCTTAGCAGAGAAAGACCTCACTGCAGTGAGCCAAGATTGTGCCACTCTACTCCAGCCTGAGCAACAGAGCAAGACTCCATCTCAAAATATTAATAATTAAATACAAATAAATGAATAAATAAAATACCTCATTGGTTTTGGGAAGTTGAAAAATCACTATGGCTTACATACAGTATGTACAGTGACTGGAAAGATGTGACATTGGGAGACAGGGCCCAAATTAGCTTTCATAATTTATGTAAAAATACTAGACAACTTTTATAAATGAATTATTATCCATATATATGTATAGGGATAACATACATAAATGTTTTATCCATAGATATATGGAAAAGATCATGATGCCATGGGCCAGAGTAGTGGCAGATATATTTTTCATAAAATTTTGATAGGTCAGTCCAATCTCTTGCCATCATCGCCTCACTCTCTCTTCGATCAATTTATCTTGCAGTCATCTAAAACTACCTAAAACTTCCCTTCACTTCTCTCATTCCCTAAACTGTCGACCTAAATCACAAGTTCTCTGGGAAGCACCAGGTTTGCTTTCATAACTTCTTGTACTTACTGTTAGATAGCACTAGTCACACACTTCAGGGCAATTGCCTGTAGAGCTCTCCACTTCATAGTAAACTCTATACAGTCAACTCGTGGTCATGTCTAACTTGTTGTACCTAGTATCTCCAGCATTTAATAGGCTCTCCAGCATATACCTATGTATTAAATCTGTATGTGATGCACATATACAGACAGATAGATGGAAAAATGTAATCAAAACAAGATTATGTTAACGATGTTTTTATTGCTTTCATTTTTTAAAAAACTTGTAGTAAAATATACATATGAATATTTGTCATTTGACAATTTTATGTTCAATAAATATTTGTTGTGTGATAGTAAAAGACAATTTTTTCCTCTACTTTTTTGTTTATTTTATTTATTTATTTTTTGAGGGATGGGGGTATTGCTGTATCTCCCAGACTAGAGTGCATTGGAATGATCATAGCTCACTGCAGTCTTGAACTTCTGAACTGAAGTGATCCTCCTTCCTCAGTCTCCTGAATAGCTGGAACTACCAGTGTATGCCACCATGGCTGGCTAACTTTTTTATTTTTGGTAGAGAGGGGTCTTGCTATACTGTCCAGGCTGATCTCTTACTCTTGGGCTCATGTAACCTCCCACCTAGGCCTCAGAAAATGTTGAGATTACAGGCATGAGCCACTGTACCTGACATCTTTTATTTTTAATAAACATATCTACACACCTCTTTGATTTAATAGCATTTAATTTTTTCTCCAGTTGCATTTTGTCTGAAACTGGAGATAATTTTTTTCTCTTTTCTTTTACTAAGATTTGTAAGACTTAAATTGAGAACAGATATATTAATGGCAAAAGCTGATTTCCATTTCGCTCGTGAAGTAGATGAAATTAATGTACACCAAAAGTAAATTAGATGTGATTTACATTATAAAGAAGTATTTTTAAAAGAAATGAAATAATGAGTTCTATATAACAAACACTATACTATCTGATGTGAAAAATAAGTAAGTATACATCACAACCTTTGCTCTCAGATTGTATTCTGCTTAGGGAATTAAAGGACAGAGTAGATAGTGAATAAAAGATAAGTACATAAGCAGACCCTATATTAAACACTACTATGGTGAAAAAATGCAATCAAAGGATATACATAAAGAAGGAGGAACTATTTTAATAGCAGGCAGAGAAGATCTTATGTAAATTTCATTTTTGACTATAGTCTTCCTAATTGGGATAGAATGAAAATGGAAGGTGAGAGAGAGGAAAACTGTGGTTTGGGATGAAAAAAAGGAATTTAGTTAGCATGTATCTGAAGAATATTTCAAAAGCAATTGATATTGGTTGGAGTGAAATGGTTGAGAAAAATCAAAAGATGTCTTTAAAAATGTGAAAAGGCAACATTATAATGAGTCTGATAAAAAGAACACATTAGATTTTAGACTGAAAGCAACAAAGTGCCATTTAAGTTTCATCATCAGTGACATTATTATTATTTTTTTCTGCTGGCAGATGGTTAGATACCTGTTAGACTACAAAAGAAAAAAAAAACCCAGCCTGGATATTTTTCCATAGAAATGGAAAGAAAAAATAACAAAACAGAGGATACTTTATGGTGAAAGTGTTTAGCCAAATTTAATGCAATCAAGAAAATGAAACTATATTGAACATTTTAGCTTTCACATACAAAGCTTGAGGAATTTGGGATCTTTAATCTTCAATTATCTTAGAGGAGAGAAAAAAACTCATTCTAGGTTTAGGAGTAGTGACATGAACAAAAAAAGCAACATTTTTTGATAATTTTTTTTATAATTATTTTATTTTTGTACATGGCTATTAGTCTTTTTTTAGGTTAGCCTTTGAGATAATTTATTTACTTTTTTTGTTAATGTTTCAATAGTTTATTTTTTTAAATTATATATGCTCATCATAAACTTTTCAAAGAATATGGAAAAGCATAAAGAAGAAAGAAAAACACAACCAAACAAAAATGTAAAAATAAAATCCAAAATTATACTGCTCATAGATAACTCATAAAAAATTAAATGACATTTTTTCTAGACTGCTCTGATACACATATACAGATGGATGGAAAAATCTAATTAAAACAAGATTATGTTTACCACGTTTTTATTTTTTAAAATAATTGTAGTTAAATATACATATAAAAATTTGTCATTTGACTATTTTATGTGTAAAGTTCAGTGACATACTTTCACACTGCTGTGCAAATGATAATTTTAATAATATAAAAAATGCATGTGCATGCTTAAGAATAAATAATAAAATTATAAAAAGCAACCTACAATATCTACTATTTCTTTCCTCTTCTTAATCTTCCTTCCATTTTCCACAATATATAAGAATTAGTATCTCAATAACTTATGGTAGTTGTTCCTTCACATTATAACTGTAAATGCTGTATTTAAAAATTCCTGTTAATTCTTTATAAATTCTGAAATTACAATCACAAAAACATGAAAATCTTACCAATTTTAGTTTTTCCCTAAAGGAAATTGCTCCCAAATCTTGTTAATTCATTTCCTCTGTACGTATGTGTATGCATATGTGTTTTTATTTTTATGTATTTACTCTTTATTCACTTGGTTTTCATTTAGATAATTCTTTAAAATAACTATTTTTTTCCCCAAAAAAGTTAACAATATTCGTTCTTCCCTTAGTAGACAAAAAATTGTTTGCAATTTTTCATTTAAAAAGATATATATGCATGTATATAAAATGATATTCTTGCATATACACCATTATTAGCACATTCTTTGCATTAAAGGGACAGAGTAATGAAATGGTGAAGATCCTGGAATCTGAACCCTGGTTGCTCTGAATCAAAACTGTTTGCCATTGGTAAACTCTGTGAACATAGGTAAGCTGCTATAAGATGTCTGCCATTTCCTCATTCACAAAATGAGGCAATGTTAGGAACTACGTCATGGTATAGTTTTGGAAATCAAATACTTTATATAAGCAAATACCTTGGAATAGGGTTGGCCCAGATTAAATGCTTAATAAATATTAGCTATTATTATTATTCCTACCATAGATTTCTAAAATTTCTTCAGGAATTGAGAGATGACAGAGAGAAATCAGCTAAAATTTCAAAGTATGCAAAATCAAATTGCAGGAAGGACACCTTATTTTAAAAATCATACTAAAAACAACTTGACAATTCACATGTAGAAGACTGAAACTGGATCCCCATCTCTTACCTTATATAAAAATCAACTAAAGAAGGATCAAATAATTAAATCTAAGACCTGAAAACCTAAAACTTATAGAATATAACATTGGAAAACTTTTCTGGACATTGGCCAATGCAAAGAATTTATGACCAAGACTCCAAAAGCAAATGCAACAAAAACAAATATAAATGAGACCTAATTAAACTAAAACGCTTCTTCACAGCAAAATGAATAATCAGCAGAATAAACAGACAACCCACAGAGTGAGAGGAAATGTCTGCAAACTATGCATCTGACAAAGGGCTGGTATCTGGAATCCACAAGGAACTCAAACAGAACAGCAAGGAAAAAAACAAATAATTCCATCAAAAACTTGGCAAAAGATGTGAACAGACATTCCTCAAAAGCAGATATATAAACATCCAAGATACATATGAAAAAATGTTGAAAATCACTAATCATCAGGGAAATGCAAATTAAAATTACAGTGAGATACCACCTTCTGCAAGAATGGCCATACTTAAAAAAAAATTATAAAACATATGTGTATATGTGTATATTTTATACCACATATGTTATATGTTTTATAATTTATAGATTATATTGTAAAACATGTTATATGTTTATGATATGTTATGAAACATAAATATATGTTTTATTATACATTTAAAAAAATAAAATTATATATTTTATATATAATGTTCTATTAAACTGGACCAAATAAAAGAACTAGTGAGTATTCCAACTATATTCTTAACAAGGCATTCTGATTCCAGAGACCAAGAGGAATATCAAAGACAAATAAAAAAGAAAAAAATAATAAAAAAGATCTTTCCATAACAGATATAAAATAAACTATAAAGTTTTAAATGAAATACTGTGATTTTTGAAAAGGGCTAGAAATATACGACGTGTAACATTGTCAAAAGACAAAATGCATATTTACTAGGTATAAAAGTTTCTACATGAAAGGTAAGATCTCAAATTTGCACAGAAAATATGAGTTATGCATTCAGCTTTGCTTAGGAAGTTGACAATACATTCAGAAAAAGAATGTAGATAGATTCTCCTCTTATATAAGCAAATAAACTTCTGAAGAACTAAAAACACAGGATATCAAACTTATCAAACACTCAAAGAACTTTTAAATATCATTATTTTTAGCAAAAAAATCCAGAGATGAATTAAATATATTCAGTTGGCTGTAAGTATTTGGCTTTATTGCTAGGTTCTTTATTCTGTTCCCTTGAACTAACTGCCTGATTTTATACCTGTACCATGCTGTTTTGGTTAACTACAGCCTTATAGTACCATTTTATGCCTTGTAATGTGATGCCTGCAGATTTGTTCTTTTTGCTTAATTTTGATTTGGCTAGGTGGGTGCTTTTTTTGGTTATATAAATGTTAGGATTTTTTTTCTAGTTCTGTGAAACATGACGATAATATTTTGATGAGAATTGCATTGTATGTGTAGATTGGTTCTGGAAGTATAGCCATTTTTACAATATTGATTCTTCCTATCCATGAGACCATGAGAAGGGATTATGTTTCCATTTGTTTGTGTTATCTATGATTTTTTCTCAGCAGCATTTTGTAGTTTTCTTTGAAGAGGTATTTCACCTTCTTGGTTAGGTATATATCTATATTCCTATATATATATATATATATATATATATATATATATATATATATATATTGCAGCTCTTACAAAATGGATTGAGTTATTTATTTGATTATCAGCTTGGTAGTTGGTGTATAGCAGTATACATTGATTTTTTAACCTGAGTCTTTACTGATTTTTTTTTAATCAAATCTAGGAGATTTTTGGATGAGTCTTGGAGAATTCTAAGTATACAATTATATTGTCAGTAAAAAGTGATAATTTGACTTTCTGTTTCCCAATTTTTTGCACTTCGTTTCTTTCCCTTGCCTGATTGCTTTGGCTACAACTTCTAGTACTATGTTAAATAGAAGTGCTAAAACTGGGCATCTTTGACTTCTTCCAGTTCTCGGGTGAATGTTTTCAACTTTTCCCGATTCAGTATGCTTTTGGCTGTGAGTTTGTCACAGATGGCTTTTATTATTTTGAGGCAAGTCCCTTCTATACCTAGTTTTTATCATAAAGTGTTGCTAGATTTTATCAAATGCTTTTTCTACATCTATTGAGATGATCATATGGTTTTTGTTTTTAATTCTGTTTATGTGACATATCACATTTATTGACTTGCATATGTTAAACCATCCCTGCATCCCTAGGATGAACCCACTTGATCATGGTGTATTATCCTTTTTATGATATATTTGATTTAGTTAGCTAGTATGCTTTTGAGGATTGTTGCATCTATGTTTATCAAGGATATTGTTCTGTAGGTTTCTTTTTTTGTTATGTTCCTTCCTGGTATTGGTATTAGGGTAATACTGGCTTCATAGAATGATTTGGGAAGAACTTGTTTATACTTTGTTTTTTTGAATAATTTCAGTAGAATAGTTACCAATTCTTCCATGAATATCTGGCAGAATTCAGTTGTGAATTCTCCTTTGGGTATTAGAGTGATACAGGCTTCATAGAATGATTTGGGGAGGATTTGCTTTTACTCTGTCTTTTGGAATAGTTTCAGTAGGATAGTTACCCTTCTTTGAATATCTGGTAGAATTCAACCGTGACTCCATCTGGTCCTGTACTATTTTTAGTTGGAATTTTTTAAGTTACTGATTCAATCTTGCAGCTTGTTATTTGTTTGGTGAGGGTGTATATTTCTTCCTGATTTAATCTAGTATGGTTGTATATTTCCAAGAATTTATAAATTTTCTCTAGATTTTTGAGTTTGTGTGTGTAAAGGTGTTCATAGTAGTCTCAAATGATCTTTTGCATTTCTGCAGTATTGGTTGTAATGTCTCTAGTTTCATTTCTAATTTAGCTTATTTGAATTCTCTCTCTTCTTTTCTTGGTAAATCACACTAATAGTTTGTCAATTTTGTTTATCTTTTCAAATAACCAACTTTTTAAAAATTTTACATTTTTTGTTTCAATTTAATTAATTCTTCTCTAATCATTATTTCTTTTATTCTGCTGCCTTTGGGTTTCATTTGTTTCTGCTTCTCTAGTTCATTGAGGTATAACAGGTTATCAATTTGTCCTCTTTCAGATTATTTGATGTAGGCATTTAATGTTATAAACTTTCCTCTTAGCACTGCTGTATCCCAGAGGTTTTGATAAATTTTGTCAATATTATCATTGATTTCAAATAATTTTTAAATTTCCATTCTGATTATTTGTTACCCCAAAATCATTCAAGATCAGATTATTGAATTTCCATGTATTTGTCAGTGTTAAGAATTCCTTTTGGAGTTTATTTCTAGTTTTATTCCACTATGGTTTGAGAAGAGGCTTGATATGCTTTTTTTTTCTTAAATTTACTAAGATACGTTTTGGGGCTTATTATATGGTCTGTCTTGGATAATATTCCACTTGCTGATAAGAAACATGTAAATTCTGCAGTATGGGGAAAGAATGTTCTCTAAATGTCTGTTATATCCATTTATTTTACAGTATAGTTTATGTCCACTGTTCCTGTGTTGACTTTCTGTCTTGATGATCTGTCTAGTGCTGTCAGTGGAGTATTGAATTTCCCCACTATTACTGTGTTGCTATTTATCTCATTTCTTCAGTCCAGTAGTAATTGTTTTATAAATCTGGCAGCTCCAGTGCTAAGGGCCTAGAAATTTAGAACTGTAATAGCTTCCTGTTGGATTGATCCTTTTATCATTATATAATGCCCTTCTCTGTCTCTTCTTTTACAGTGGTTGCTTTGAAGGCTGGTTTTTCATTCCCCCAATACGAGAATAGCTACCCCTGCTTGTTTTTAGTTTCATTTGCACGAAATACCTTTTTCTACCTCTTGACCTTCAATTTTTATGAATTCTTATGTGTCAAGTGAGTTTCCTGAAGACAGCATATATTTGGTTTGTGGTATTTTATCCATTCTGCTATTCTATATCTTTTAAGTGGAGTATTCATGCCATTTACATTCAATATAAATATTGACACGTGAGGTACTCTCTATTCATCACATTAGTTGGTAACTAGATACTTCTTTGTTGTCGTATTATTGTTTTATAGGCCCTTTGAGTTTTATGCTTTCAGGACCTCCTGAATGTAGGACCCCAATCCCTTCAAGCTTGTAATGTTTCTGCTGAGAAGTCAACTTTAGTGTAACAGGTTTTGTATATTGTATTTTTTTTAAATCTGATGCTTTTGTCTCATAGCTCTTAGAATTCTTTCCTTTGTGTTGAGTTTACATAGCCTTATAACTGTCTGCCTTGATAATCTTTTGGAAATGAATTCCCTAGGAGTTCTTCGAGTTTCTTGTATTTGGATATCTAAGTCTCTAGTAAGACCAGACAAGATTTTCTAAATTATTCTTTCAAATACATTTTCAAAAATTTTGGCTTTCTTTTCTCTCTCTGGAAAGAAGGTTTGGCTGTCTTAGGTTTGGTTGTTTAACATCATCCCATGTTTCTTGGAGACTTTGTTTATTTTTTTGATTCTATTTTATTTTATCTTTAATTAGGTTAATTCAAAAGCCTTGTCTTCAAGCTCTGAAATTCTTTCTTCTACTTTTTCTAGTCTGTCATTGAAACTTTACACTGAATTTCCCTAAGTGTATTTTTTTATTTCCAAAATTTTGATTGGTTTTTCTTAATGATACCTGTCTCTGGAAAGCTTTTCATTTATATCATTATTGTTTTTTAATATCAAACCCAAGACACATAATCATTAGATTCTCTAAGGTCGAAATGAAGAAAAATATTTTAAGGACAGCCATAGAGAAAGATCAGGTCACCTATAAAGAAGATCCATCAGACTAAGGCTGGGCATGGTGGCTCTCACCTGTAATCCTAGCACTTTGGGAGGCTGAGGCGGGCAGATTGCCTGAGCTCAGGAGTTTGAGACTAGCCTGGGTAACATGGTGAAACCCCATCTCTACTAAAATACAAAAAAACAAAGAAGATCCATCAGACTAACAGCAGACATTTTAGTGGAAACTATAAGCCAGAAGAGACTGTGGGCCAATATTAAGCATTCTAAAAAAAAAAAAAAAAATTCAACCTAGAATTTCATGTCTGGTCAAATCAAGTTTCAAGAGCAAAGGAGAAATAAAATGTTTTTCAGACAAGCAATTTGTCAGCACCAGGCCTGCCTTGCAAGAGATACTGAAGTAAGAACTAAATATGGGAAGGAAAAACTGTTACCAGCCAGAACAACAACACACTGAAGTACACAGACCAATGATGCTATGAAGCAACTACATAAACGGAAAGAAAGCAAGTCTGTAAAATAACCAGCTAGCATCATGACAGGAAGAAATTCACACATAATAATATATACCTTAAAAGTAAATGGGCTAAATGCCCCAATTAAAAAAAACAGAATGGCAAGCTGGAAAAAAAGAGTCAAAATCTATTAGTGCATTGTATTCAAGAGGCCCATCTCATGTGCAAAGACACACATAGACTCAAAACAAAAGGATAGAAAAAATTTACCAAGCAAATGGAAAACAGAAAAAGGCAGGAGTTGCAATGCTGGTTTCTGAATAAACAGACTTTAGACCAAGGAAGATAAACAAAGACAAATAAGGGCATTACATAATAGTAAAGGGTTCAATTCAACAAGAAGAGCTAACTATCCTAAATATGTATGCAAGACAGGCCAACATTCAAATTCAGAAAATCCAGAGAATCCCAGTAAGATACTCCACAATATCAACCCCAAAGCATATAATTAATAGATTCTTTAAGGTTGAAATGAAGGAAAATATTTTAAGGGCAGCTAGAGAGAAAGACCACGTCACCTATAAAGAAAGACCCAAAACAGGAGCGCCCACATTCATAAAATAAGTTCTTAGAGACCTATGAAGAGACTTAGACTCCCACAGAATAATATTGGGAGACTTAAACATCCTAAGAAAATTAGCAAAGATGTTCACAACTTGAATTCAGCTCTGGATCAAGTGGACCCAATAGATATCTACAGAACTCTCCACCCCATAACAACAGAATATACATTCTTGTTGTTGCCACATGGCACTCTAAAAGTGATCACATAACTGGAAATAAATCATTCTTCAGCAAATTCAAAAACACTGAAGTCATAACAGTCTCTCAAACCACAGCACAATCAAATTGGAATTCAATATTAAGAAACTCAGTTAAAACCTCTCAATTACATGGACACTGAACAACCTGCTCCTTAATGACTCCTGTGTAAATAATGAAATTAAAGTAGAAATCAAAAAGTTCTTTGAAACCAATGAGACCAAGAGACAATATGCCAAAATCTCTGGAATGTGGCTAAAGCAGTGTTAAGAGGGAAATTTATAGCATGAAAACGCCCACATTAGAAAGCTAGAAAGATTTCAAATTGACACTCTAACATCACAACTAAAGGAAGCAGAGAATCAAGAGCAAATGAACCCCAAAGCGAGCAGAAGACAAGAAATAACCAAACTCAGAGAGGAACTGAAGGAAATCAGACACAAAATGGCTTTCAAATACCAATACATCCAGGAGATGATTTTTTAAATTAATAAAATAGACCATTAGCTAGACTAATAAAGAAGAGAGAAGAATCAAACAGACATACACACAAAAACAGTTGATAAAGTGGATATCACCACTTGCCCCACAGAAATGCAAACAACTATCTGAGAATACTGTAAACATCCCTATGCAAATAAAGTAAAAAATCTAGAAGAAATGGATAAATTATTGGACACATACACCTTCCTAAGACTAAACCAGGAAGAAGTTGAATCCCTGAATAGACCAATAACAAGTTCTGAAATTGAGGCAGTAATAGCCTACTGACCAAAAACCCTAGAACCAGATGAATTTATAGCTGAAATCGACAAGAAGTATAAAGAGGAGCTAATACCCTTTCTTCTAAACTATTCCAAACAACTGAAAAGAAGGGACTTCTCCCCAACTCATTCTGTTAGGCCAGCATCATCCTGATACCAAAATTTGGCACAGATAAAACAACAAATACTTCAGGCCAATATGACTGATAAACATCGATGCAAAACTCCACAATAAAATACTGGCAAACCAAATACAGCAGTATAACAAAAATCTTACCCACCATAATCAAGTCAGCTGGCTTTATCCCCAGGATGCAAGGCTGGTTCAACATGCAAAACTCAATAAACACAATTCCTCACATAAACAGAACTAAAGACAAAAACCACATGATTATCTCAATATACACAGAAAAGGCCTTCAATAAAATTCAACATTCCTTCAGGTTAAAAACTCTCAATGAAGCAGGAATGGAAGGAACATATCTCAAAATAATAAGCACCATTAGTGACAAATCTACACCCAATATCACTCTAAACAGGCAAAAGCTGGAAGCATTCCCCTTGAAAACCAGCACAAAACAAGGATGCCCTCTCTCACCATTCCTATTCAACATAGTACTGGAGGTTCTAGCCAGGGCAATCAGGCAAGAGAAAGGAATAAATGATGTTCAAATAGGAAGAAAGGAAGTTAAATTGTCTTTGTTTGCAGATGGCATGATCCTATATCTAGTAAACCCCACTGTCTCAGCTCGAAAGCTTCTTAACTGATAAGCAACTTTAGCAAAGTCTCAGGATACAAAAATCAATGTTCAAAATTCACAAGCATTTCTAGACATCAGCAACAGGCAAGCAGAGAACCAAGATCCAATTCATGAATTATCTCCCATCACAGTTTCTACAAAGAGAATAAAATACCCAAGAATACAGCTAATAAGGGAAGTGAAGAACGTTTTCAAGGAGAACTACAAACCACTGCTCAAGAAAATAACAGAGCACAAATGGAAAAACATTCCATGATCACGGATAGGAAGAATCAATATCATCAAAATGACCATCCTGCCCAAAGAAATTTATAAATGCATGCTTATGTCCCTAGCACCATCTCAATACCTAAAATATAACCATGCTCTGGATTATCTGTAGTTTACTTGGTACCATCACCTGGGGCCATCACCAGATCTTTTTCAGTCACTTTACATTAAAACATGAAAATTCCATTTCCCAGAATTTCTATCTCTGTGTTTCCAGGTTAGAGGCTGGCAGAGAGAAAAGAAAGTCATGGGAAATTGGAAAGATAAACAAGAGGTAAAGTTATTTTCTGAAGTACTTGCAGCTAGGTATGGGGACAATTTGAAATTTCACAGAAACTTCAGGTATATTTGAGTACCTTTCATTTGGTGCTACAGACTAATGGGAGTCTTCTCATTCTTCAAAATTTTATTATTTTCTGAAAAGCAGTAATTCAGGTTGAGATTTTCAAAATCTAGTTCCATGACTTGGAGGTTGCTGCTTCCATGATTTTTCTTAATTCAAGAAATGATATATTTTTTTCATACATGATTTCTTTAAGCTATGCTTCTTAAATTCTTGTTAGATTTTCAGTAACCAATTTCTCTTTACTGTAAAATAAGTAGAGGGCTCAGTTGTCCTCATTGAACATGGGCTGATACAAATTGTTTCCCAACATTTGTTGAGAAATTGTTTCTCAAATGTAAAAGTAAAATACTTTTACATTAACTAAATTATCTTGATCCTGTCAAATGTTTGAACTTATCATTGGCATAGGGAGTGATTAATTCAGAGATAGTAAGGATTTTTCAGATATGTATGCATGTGTATGTGGCTAGACAAATATAAATAAAGGATAGATTAAAAATCTTCAAATATTAGTTACTGATCAGGCACACAAAACCAAAATAAAATTTATTTTAGTCCATGGATAAATTGAAACATTGATGACATTGCATAAGAAATTTTATCCAAAAATGTCTGCCATTTCCTGCCCAGATACTGAAACTCCATAATTCAGATTGAATATAATATTTTATTTTATTTTAAATTCCAGGATACATATGCAGGACATGCAGGTTTGTTACATAAGTAAATGTCTGCCATGTGATTTCCTGCACCTATGAACACATTACCTAGGTATTAAGCCCAGCATTCATTAGGTCTTTTTTCTAACTCTATCCCTGCCCCAACCTCCCCCAACAGGTTGGAGTGTGTGTTTATCCCCTCCCTACGTCCATGTGTTCTCATTATTCAGCTCCAACTCATAAGTGAGAATATGCAGTGTTTGGTTTTCTGTTCCTGTGTTGGTTTTCTGAGGATAATAGCTTCCAGCTCCACCCATGTTCCTGCAAAAGACATAATCTCATTCCTTTTTATGGCTGCATAGTATTCCATGGTATATATGTACCACATTTTCTTTATTCAGTCTGTCACTGATGGACATTTAGGTTGATTCCATGAGTTTGCTATTGTGAATAGTGCTGAAATGAACATACATGTGTATATATATTTATAATAGAATGATTTATATTTCTTTGTGTATATACCCAGTAATGGTATTGCTGGGTAAAATGGTATTTCTGCTCCTAGGTCTTTGAGGAATCACCACACTGTCTTCCACAATGGTTGAACTAATTTACATTCCCACCAACAGTGTAAAGTGTAGATTAAATCTAATAGTATGCAACTGTTTTCATTAAAAATAAAATTGTAATACACAGCATAAAACAAAGTGTTATGAAATTATATATTATTTTCATATTATATGAAGTTTTATATTGTGAAAATTTCAATTTTACTATCAATGCCATAATTTGAAGTACAATTCTTTATTTATATTTAATATTAATGATTTCCCTTAAGACATAGTTAGGCATGGTAGACAAAATAATGCTTTTTCTAATCTCTCAACATGTTCGCATCTTAAAATCTAGAACCAGCGAATGTGTTAGTCTCAAACCAAAAGAGAATTAAGGTTGAAGGTAGAATTAGGATTGTTGATCAGCTGATTTTACATCGGGTAATTATCTAGGTAATGCCAATGTAATCACAGGCATCCTTATAAATGTATAAGGCTATAGATAACATTGAGAGAGTCAGAGGCTTGGCAGCATGAGAAGGACTCTGCCTGTCTGTTGACTTTGAAGATAAGGGATGGGACCACAAGCAACAAAATGTCACTGGCCCTTAGAATTTGGAAAATGGACAAAAGATTTTTCTCTAGAACCTCCGGAGGAAATACAGCCTTTGTTAGACATTAAATGTAGACCAGCTAGGCTCATTTTAGATGTCTGATCTTCAGAACATTTAGATAATCAATTTGTATTGTTTGTTCTAACCTGTTACAGTAACAATAAGAAACTAATAAACTAAGATTCATTCAGAGTGCATAAAACGGTGTACATGAGCCATTGATAACATTTAGGTGCTTTTAAAGCCATGAAGTATTTAAGACACAAAAAATATAGCCAATACAGATCAATGAAAGGCATTATCAAATATAACACATAGCCTCTTAATAATTTCTCCTAATGTACATAGATGGTTAAAATGATATACTACTCTCTCATATTGAAGAATGAAATTGGGTTTAGTGTGAGTGAACAAAAAAGATTTGAAAATTGCACACTGTTTAAAGATATATTGTTGGAAAAATGAATAACTGTCATTCACTCTTTGAAAATAGCATATATCTGAAAATTAAATAAACACACACACTAATTATAAAGAAATTGACTTCTTCATTATATGCCTGAAATTAATGTATCTAACTGGCATGTATTTTACAAAGTTCTTGAGATACTATCATTAAATGTCCACTTTACACATGTTGCATTTGTGTGTACACACATATCTGTGTATGACCAAAATGAGTAATATGTTTGGAACTAATCTGTGTCAATCACCCAACTTTTTGGCACATAGCCAAATTTGAATTAGAGAATAAATATATGAATGAAATAAACAGTGTATAATTATAAGTGCTTTCAGTCTGGAAACACAACTTTGCAGAAAAATTACCAAGCATTTGCATTATAAGGCAAATGTTACACCATAGCAGCGTGAGTATTTCAGAGGCATGTTCAGTTCCTTAGACCAGGACAGTAATGATAAAAATAAAAACATATGACTAAATAAATAGAAATAGTGCTCTATAGCTTAATAAGAGATGCTTTTATAAGCTTTATCTTATAAAATTCTCACTGATTAATTTACATGATCTTATAAAAGCCATGTGACAATGAACTTGGCAAAGAATCTAGTCTGTATACTCATCTTTACATATCAGCTTTTATTATTATTGCTGTAACTCATATCTGTTATTACTAAACAACATCAATTAAAGACATAGACTATTTGCCATATGCAATTTTGTGAAAGAAGACAAATCAGATTCATTAAACGTAACTTCAATGTTTTAAAATAATGTAAAATAATGTATTTCCTAATTTAATAAGAACTAGAACTTTCTTCCTTTCTTAGGTGTGATTTTTGCCATCTCATGGATTTCTTAAAAATACCATCTTATGAACAAATTTTATGTTCAGCACTCTTGAAACTGTTGTGAACACAATGTCATCACTCTAATCTAAGATCTAGTTACCTCTTCATCACAGCTTTCACCAGTGTCCCCTTTCAGACTTTGCACTTCTTCCACCTGAATGTCTACTGGGAACCTAAATTCATGATATTCTCATTCACCTCTTACACTTCACCTACTAAAACACTTATACATCACTTGTATGCATTATTTATTTATTTATTTATTTTACTTTAAGTTCTGGGATACAAGTGCAGATCTTGCAAGATCGTTACATAGGTATACACATGCCATGGTGGTTTGCTGCATCCATCCCCCACTCACTTACATTAAGTATTTTTCCTAATGTTATTCCTCCCCAATCCCCCCACCCTCTGCTATCCCTCCCTTAACCCCCACCCCCAACAGACCCCAGCATGTAATGTTCCCCCCCTTGTCCATGTGTTGTATGTACTCTTAATTTGCATTTGCTTAGATAATATTTTTACTAGCACTAGAATTATAATTGTTCTTATTATATTTAGTCACAACAATATCTACCAATTCTTTTAATTCTTTCTCATATCTCCTAGGAGATTCTACCCTTGACACTGGAGATCCTTTCCTGATAGTCTTCTTTAAAACTGTTTAGGAGTATTAGTCATTGATTTAATTTATGACTCTGAATATCTTGGATTGAAAACAACATAGGCATTTGATTTATTAGAAATTCTTAATAAACTTTAATTTCATGAATAGGTTACGGAAGAGTGATTGTAAACATGCCACTAATGCTTTGAATATTTAAAATTCTAATTTAAAAATAATTTCATAAACTTCTTCCTTACTCTGAGAAAAATATTAGAAAAGCTTTTTCCTACAAAAAAAAAAAAACAATGATATGTAAGAATTAAGACCACACCAAGTAAAATTTTCTAAGAGATGTATTTTATCTGACTCTCTTTTAAATAGCTAAAGCAATATTATCTGTACTAACAATTTTCCTAATATGTTCTATAGCACAAGCTAATTCTTGGGGGTTATTGGAGCATAAGCCACAATCCTCCAGGGGGAATAAAAGAATTGAGTTGGATTTATCCTTACTAGACAAGATTGAGGGAAATTTAATGAGTAGCTAGGGAGGATCAGCCCTATTTCTGTTTTTATCCTATTGCCCACTAGAACTTATTTCATATTGAAACTTGCAGGGTAATTCCACCCAGATTTTCCACTTTATGTTTATGTTATTATATCAACTTTTTATAATTAATTTTAAGACAATGTTCAAATAAAATAAAAACAAACAATAACTGCAACAAACTCCAATCCTTAGAAAGTGTTAAAGGAATGGCACATTCACATCAGTGGAAAGACAGGGGACAAAAACAAGATTTCTATTTTTATATCAATATTAACAAGGACAAAAAGATATCTTCTTAATACCTTCTCTGCTTCTTTACTATCTTCCTTTTTTTTCTGTTTTCCTTCCTTCCTCAGTCAAGAACCTACTAAATATCTGATTGAAAGAAAGCAAAAAAAAAAATATATATATATATATATATATATAGTAGAGCAGAGTTTTAGGAGGCCAAAAGGATTATAACAAGATATGGTAAAAGCAAGAAAGCAGAATTGTGCAGCAATACATCTTACCGGAAGAATCAAACCACAGGTATCACATAATGAGATAGTATGAGTAAAAGAGAAGTGCATATAAGAAACTACTTAAGAGTTTGTTGTAGGAAAAGACAATATTTGCTTTGACATGGAAATCTAAACAGAGAATCTAAGACAGGAGGACAGAATCCATAATTGAATAGATTTTCCACTCTAAAGAACTGTTTAATTTATGGATGATTTAAATTTTCTATTTCAAAAGTATATCTATTCTCCTAGAAAGTTACTTGTCTATAAAATATCCACTCATGTTAATGTGAACAAATAGTGATCTACAAAGCTTGCTTTCATATACAATAATTAAAACATATAATTTTAATTTGCTTAAAGATGAATGATTTCAGTTATGATAGTGTTAATATACCTGCAGTTAGGAATGAAGCAATAGGTGTTTTTGACAATTCTAAGGGCATTTTAATAAGCATGATTTCACATCATTAATATCATATTTTTAGAGCTTAAATTGAACAAGAAATGTATAATACCTTTCTTTTAATAAACACATATAATGTGGTTAACCATATACTCAAAATATATGCCTACTTTTACTTAACTTTTATCTATATATTTCATTTTTATCATGGAATTAGCATATTACTGGTGGGAAGTGAATTAAAATTTTTATTGTTGTAGAATAATAATAATTTTTGTGGCACTTTTTGCCTATTTAAGGTCCTAGAGAGAAAATACAAATAGTATTCTAATAATAAACAGCAATAATTTTGCTTGCAAGAAATACATTTGATTTATCATCTCTTTATTTCCATTTGTTTAGGAAACTTTTAATTAAACTAGAATATGTGTTAAGAAAAGTACATAGAACTTATATGTGCAGACTGATGAATTGTCACAAAATATACACACTTATGTCACTATTATCTAGATAAAAAATTAGAATATTACCAGAACTACAGACACTAATGATTCTTTCTCCAAACACTTACTTAAAATTCCAATAACAAGCACTTTTCTGATTGTCGTCAAAACAGATTAATTTTTGTCAATTTATTTACATAAATGGAGTCATACAGAGTATACCTTTATGTATCTAGCAGTATTTACACAATTTTATTATGTGACATTTTTATGGAGAGAGTTTTCAAAGTGTTTTTATTAATGTATGATATCACCTCTGTATGATTTCTTGTTCTCTCCTTCTTCATCCAAAATTGTTACTTTCCATCTTTTTAAATTGTAGTCATTGTGGTAGAAGCAATGCTCAAACATCTCTCTCAGGTTCAAAGATCTACAGATCTCTAAGGCAGGAGCAAAATGGTGCCAGTCATCATGCTAAAGCATAGCAAGAGTGACATTTACTTTAGTTCCCAATATGTTCTTCATCTCCATCTGAGACGACCTCAGCCTAGACTTCATTGACCATATCACGATCAACATTTTGATCAAATCTATTCAACAAGGCTCTAGGAACTTTCAAACTTTTTCAAATCATTCTGACTTCTTCTGAGTTCTCCAGACTGTTCCAAACTCTGCCTATTACCCAGGTCTAAAGTAGCTTTCACATTTTCATGTATCTTCATAGCAATGCCACACTACTCCAGTACCAATTTTCTATATTAGTCTATTTGCACACTGCTATCAGGAACTACATAAGGCTAGGCAATTTACAAAGAAAAGAGGTTTAATTAACTCACAGTTCTACTTGGTTTGTGAGGCCTCAAAAAACTTACAATCATGGCAGTAGGTGAAGGGGAAGCAAGGCACATCTTATGTGGCGGCATGAGAGGCAGAGAGAGAAAGCAAAGCAGGATGTGCCACACTTTAAACCATCAGATATGAATCTAAAATATTTTGATGACTCAAGAAATATATTTAACTGATGGCTTGCACACATATTTAATCATCACTAGAGAGTAGGTCTTCAAATAAACTACTCTAAATCTTTAGTTTGCACTTATTTTTTAAGACTGCTGCCAATGTTTATAGTCACACACACACGTGTGGTAATTTGGTTTGCACCTATAACTTGGTATGACACTTGCAATGGAAAGGTGTGGTAAAACAAAATAAAATAAAATAAACATCTGTGATGTCTTATATTAGATAATAAGTTCTAGCATAAGAAGAATACTTTTCAATCGTAAACACTACGTGGGTACTTAAACTTTTTATTTTATTTTTAGTGGCCAAGGTAGTAGCTATATGATTGCATGTGGCTTAAAACTTTTTTAGTTAAAAAGGTTGTGATTATGGTATCTATAGAAAACCTTAGAATGCTCAGTCCCTCATTCATCTGTGCGATGTGGTGGATTAGAAGGAATGTTCAGAAGATTTTGGTCCTGCTTGCAGGCGTTCACTCCAATAACCACTGAACCAGTGTCAGATAGCTTTTCTTTCAGGCACACATCTTGGCTAGACTATTTAATTTCCATAAGAGAAGGTCAACCCTATTCCGAGCTTGACTGTCTGTTAGTGCATTTAGGTCAATATTTATCTGCCAGCATAGAATTGCTTTATTCCAATTACTTACCAGGGAATACAATCTTAAATTCCCTCCTGCCCACTATCTATCCATCTAAGGCCCTTCTGACAGAAGTCTATTTGTGGTGCATTTCTCCAAGGCTACTCTGTTTATCAGCTCCTCCACATAACCTGAAATCCGCTGTTGAACAGTTCAGACAATCACAAAAGTGAGAAATTGCATCATATCATGTTTTCTTTTTTTTTTTCTGATTTCTCCCCAAATAATTACAGTATTGAATTAGGAGTCTGTGTACATTCATTGCTATTAAAAGAAACAGCCAAAAACTTTATTTATGATTAGAATACAGTAAGGATATTTTATTTGAAGAGACTTATTTCTGGTTTTTTAATTTTACTTATTTTTTGTTGGGATTTCTCCTATTTCTCCTGAGCAAGTAGATTTGCCTTACTCTTACAGACACTGAATATTGTTACACACACCAGTTTGTTCAGTTCTCTCTTGCATCTAGAAAGCTAAGGACTGAACTGAAGCTCATCTCTGGCAAGGGCATGACCCTCTGAAATAGATTTTGAATAGTAACCTCTATTTAATAATAATTCTATTTTGCAGCTGCTGCAGCATAATTCACTAAACAAGAATCTTAAACTCCCTCATTATTTTAGTTAGAAAACAATAGTACTTAGCCCTAAGCCATTATGTCCTGTGGTTGCCAGTTTAATAAATATGATATTTAAATATCTATAAATATGGGCTAATGATACTCAATACAATTATTTATTTATTTCTCAAATTTCTTCACAAATCATATTCTAATCTTATCCACATCTTTACTAGCTATAATTACATGTAATTTAGAGGTATGTTTAAAGTTATTTATCAAATGTACAGCTAAATGAATAAATAAATGAGTTGAATGTACATAATACCAATGAATTTAAAGAGCTGCTCATATGTTCATTGTATACAGATGCATTAATATAGCTAAGATCTGAAAATCGGCCTGTATATACAAAATTGCCAGATTGCTTGTGATCTTTTCATACTATGTTTGGAATACGTAGTGTTTTATATTACGTAAAACCCGGTAAAAAATTTAGTAAAATTTTGACTAATTAGTGGTACATTTTACAGCATTTTCCTAGATTAGAAATATTGACCTAATATCTTTTAAATATTAAATGACAAATATAAATGCCTTACTTTCACAGTTCTTTTCAACTATGAGAATCTGCGATTTTTCTATATTTCTATAAAGCTATATAGCTATGCCTGTATATGCAAATATATGTGCATATATATACATAAAGTATATTTGTGTGTGTATATACATTTACATATGTGCACATATGTACTTCAAATATCACATTTACTTCATTTTAAATGTATATATATTTTAATGAGTTTAATGCACCAGCTTCTCCTTTTATTTGAATTATAAGATATCATATTAAATGATTTTGAATTCAATTTGTTAGAGTTGAAATCAATAAGATTTGTTTGGTCAGACATACCACAGCATTGTAATCTTCCAGTAGCAAAGTACTGAAGAATAAACCATCGATTAATTCAGAGAGACACTATAGACTTTCCTGATTTTTCAACTATATTGTAGTCATATGATATTTAATATTTGATTTTTCAATAAATATTTATACATGCTCTATTTTCTGGCATGATTTTTGGATTAGTGGCAGCTTAAAGAGTGATTTGTCTAAATTTTGTTCTACTTCTTATCTACAAATAAAAAAATTAAACTAGCATTCTTTCTCAAGTAAAATTTCAGCAATCTTTCAGTAATATAGAATTCTTTTTTAGATACTGTATGGTTTTAGAAAATCCCAGTTTCTGGTAGATTTTGTGATGTCATACAAAAGTAAAAATATTCAAGAAAATTCCTCCTTAGTGAAATATCTTTTGAATATTAATTTGGAAATATACTATGAGCATTTTATGAAACTATTCTGGTTTAGAGTAACCATTCAGTTACATAACACATGAAGAAACAGCATGTTGAAATTAGCAACCTTCTATGTTTAAAATCATATTTCCAGATTAAAAATAAACAACGGCTCAGAAAATGTCTTCTCTACAAAGTAGAAAAACCTGTTTGGAAACAGACAGAACAGTGTGTAGCAGGAAATTTCCAGTGGTCACAATATTAAAACTGCAGGAACCCTACTCTCAAAGTGTAATCTTTTGGTGGTAGAAAGTGGTCATTTAACTACTACCAGTGGTCATTTAAAGTGGTCATTTAAATTTAGTGTTTCCAACTGAGAGGAAATGTGTTTTAAAATTTGCCATCAAGTTTTACTGGTTCTATACGTTAGATTCTTCAATTTTTTGTGTAAAAAATATACAGGTGAGATTCAAACTTGTATTAAAGAAAATCTTAATAAAGTTATATTATCAATTTATATAAATCTTGAAAGATAAAGAAGATATTTTGTTGTCCTAGGTAAGTTTATAAATTAACTGATCATTTGATGATACAACAATGATAAATAAATGGATTATTAGATAGAGACAAGACACATAAATAGATTTATAACAATTCCTATTCTTGAAGATGTGAGATCAAATAATTACTCGGACGTGAATGACTGCAAAATAGAATTCATTTGGGAATGTCATATAGCAAAGAATGCATTGTAAGGTTTTATTTCTAAGAACATTCTCAGAGGAAATTTTCTATCTTCATCATTTATTTATTCTATGGAATAAATAAAGTTCATAAAAATATGCACAAAGGCTGGACGTGGTGGCTCATGCCTGTAATCCCAGCATTTTGGGAGGCTGAGGTGGGTGGATCACGAGGTTAGGTGATCGAGATCATCCTGGCCAACATGGTGAAAACTTGTCTCTCTTTAAAAACACAAAAATTAGCCAGGCATGGTGGGATGTACCTGTAGTGCCAGCTACTTGGGAGGCTGAGGCAGGAGAATTGCTTGAACCCAGGAGGTGGAGGTTGCAGTGAGCGGAGATCATTCCACTGTACTCCAGCCTGGCGACAGAGCCAGACTCTGTCTCAACAATAAATAACCAAATAAATAAGAAAATAAAAATATGCACACAATAATAAGCAATCTCTTCTCTAACATTTGTAGAGACTAGGCCAGAAGAACAAATCGACGCCTATATTACATATGCACTAATATTTAAAACTTATGAACCAAAGAAAATATTCAATTAGCACACTTGGACCGCTCAACATTCCACCCTCAAGTATGGCAGCCCAAAAAGTGTTAGGCACCAGATTCTTTGCTAACACTTGTCCTCCGACTCCCACTCCTGGCACTATCCTGTACCAGCAAGTGCTTCACACAAACATCTGTGAAAAACCTAAACATGAGGTTCACTCTCCGTCCAATCTTCTGCATAAGTGACTCTCTTGCCAGTCCATTGAGTCTAAGGATGCACACACATTGGAGCATAATCCACATTGCATATGATAGACCAGGGAAAAAGTCCGCATGTGCCCTGGAAATTAATTTGAGATCATTTGGGAAGAAAATCTCATCATTCTAAGTACATGGAATGTAAATTAAAAGGGAGAATGTAAGCTGTGGGTGTTCATATCCCCTTAGCAATGTGGATTACCCCCTCTAAGCAGACCAGGGAAAAAGTCTGCATGTACCTTGGAAATGAACTTTAGATCATTTGGGAAGAAAACCTCATTGTTCCAGGTAAGCGGAACATAAATTTAAAGGCGAATACAAGCTGTTGAGTATTAATATCCCCTTAGATCTCTGGATTACCTCCTCTAAGTAGAGGGGATTGGCAGAATGGGGCATTTTGAACTACAGGATCCAAGATACCTGCCCTTCTTTCTTGGGGCTAAGCCTAATACTTAAACTAAGGCGAAAAAAAACAATAATGTGTGTGTGAACAAATCAGTGTCAACAGCATAAACAGACATGAACAGTTTAAAACTAATCATGCCAGAGATAATATTACTGAAAAACTTGCAAACTTGAAGTGCAAGTTCTAGGAAAGAAAGAAAAAATAATATATCAACATGTTTATTGTTCAATAGATCTCAAGGTATTTTTGATAATGGGACAATGGTACAATGTGATTAAGAAATGTTCTTGCATCCTGCTTCCTTATGAATGAGATGCAATGAAATGTAGTGAACAATGTCTGGAACAACATTCTAATAGTGGCTATTATATTACATTTCATATTTTTATATTAATATTTTTCAGGTTAGCTGGTAAATAAAAAAAATCAGAATCATGCACTTTAGATGCAAAGACCACTTATTACATTATTTTATCTCATTCTCCCCGAGCAAGCCAGCCAATAGCAGCTGAATGCAGGGCAATGAACTCCACTAGAGTTCAGTGAACCTCAGAGGTCTCCAGGAACTAATAGCAGTGGAGATCTCATCAAAACCCCAAATTCCCTCTTTATGTTTGTCTCTTTCCCTAATTCTACCACTTTTGCAGGCATAGCCACATCAGTTCCTCCACACATTTCTAATAAGTTTCTCCTACATATTGTATTACCACCACCATCCATAATGGTTTAGAGGAACTTAAAAGTTTCTTTAGACAGATTGCGTATATGAAAATAAATAATTTGAAAGTTTTAATTATGCTTAGTGTTTCTTTTTCCCCCTTAGGAGTGAAAGAATTAATGACAAAATGAACTTGATGTACTTTTTGTTTTCTTAGGCCGGAAAATTTAGTCAAAATGGTATTTATGTTACTGAAATGTAAACACAAAGTGTTCCTAGTACACCGTAGTGATTACTCTCAGACTCCAATTAGGTATTCATTTAAATCTTGGTTCCATTGTTAGTAATTGTGCAACCTTAGACAAGTTAATATTCCTTTATATTCTTAAACACCATTGTCTTAAAAGATCATCTATAGGGTTATTTAATTTAGTATAATTCTAGGGATACATGATTTCATATTATAGCATTGTCCAAAGACAAGGCAGTAATGAACAATGACTAAAGCAACAATGAGATTGTTCAGATGTTCTGTTCCTTCCAAACTCTCATGTTGAAAAGTCATTCCCAATGTTGGAGGGGGCCTACTGGGAGGTATTTTTCATGTGGGAAGATCCCTCATAAATTTTTTAATGCCATTCCTTTGGTGATAGTGTGTTCTCACTATTAGTTCACCACACATCTGATTGTTTGAAAAGTCTGAGATCTCCTCATCTCTCTCTTGCTACCTCTCTCACCATGTGATGTTCCGGCTCCATCTCTGCTTTCTACCATGATTGCAAGCTTCTTAAATCCTCACCAGAAGCTGGACAGATGCTGGTGCAATGCTTATCTAGCCTGCAGAATCATGAGCCAAACTAACCTGTTGTCTTTATAAATTATCCAGCTTCAGGTAACTTTTTATAGCAATACATGGACTAACACAGATATTATGGAATTGTGGAAGTGAATTCAGAATTATAAAGGGAAAAAAAGCACAATCTGCTTTGGTATTGCTCTAAAACAATGCTGGCAGTTCTGCAGGCAAATAGAATTTACACATGGATATTCAGCATTGTGAGCCTATCCTGCCAATTTGCTGTTTTTTCTTTTTTTAATAGAGTGATTTTGTCCTCCTGTGCACTATTGTAGTGTGTTGAATAAATGTCTCAGGTGGTATATTCAAGTCCCCAGACCTGGTGCATGTATATGTGAACTTATTTGGAGGTAAGATCTTTGTAGATGTGATTAAGTTAAGGATCTCAAGAGGAGATCATCTTTAACTTCGGATAGGCTCTAAATTCAGTGAAAGTAACCTAATAGGACACAGAAAAGAAGACACAGAAATATACAAAGAGGAAGCCCATGGGAAGAGAAAGGCAATGATTAGAATGACACATTCACAAGCCAATAAATACTAGGAATTCCTTACAGTCATCAAGAACTAAGCAAGGTGTGGAACAGATATGCCCAAGGATTCTCTGGAATGAAACAATTCTGACAACACTTTGATTGCCGGCTTTGGTCCTCCAGAACTATGAGAGAATACATTCTTGCTATTGTAAGCCACTAAGTTTGTAATAATTTGGTATGATATACCTAGTCAATTAAGACAGCTATTTCTCTAGTATTTCGGAGTCTCTATTAATTTTAAAATGTATATCATGCCCTATATAAATATATGTATAAAGAGATATAGCTATTGATACATAGATATAAAATATAAGTGCTATGTATAATTAATGCAAACTATTTTATATTAGGAATTCTTTACACATTTGATTTTTAAGAATGAGAATGATGTCTAATGCACTTTGAGTTTTATTTTGTCTGTTTTTTTTTTTGAGACAGAGTTTCACTGTTGTTGTTAGGCTGCATTGCAATGGCATGATTTTGGCTCACTGCAACCTTCCCCTCTTGGGTTCAAGTGATTCTCCTGCCTCAGCCTCCCAAGTAGCTGGGACTACAGGAGTGGGACACCAAGCCCAGCTAATTTTTTTTTTATTTTTAGTAGAGACAAGGTTTCACAATGTTGGCCACGATGGTCTCAAACTCCTGACTTTAGGTGATCTACCTGCCTGGGTCTCCCAAAGTGGTCTTAGACACTTTGATTAAATTACAGTGTAAAGATTCCTGAAAACATTTTACTGTACAAAATGACCACATTTTTTTCTGAATTGTTTCTTTAAAAAAAGCATCATTTATCATGATTTAAGTCATGAAATAGCGTCATCAGTCACGACCTTTGATATAAAATGTGTTAGCTGAAAAGTGGACCTTTATTTGGTGGAAGACTGGTAACACTGGTGTTATTTTCATATCTCCTTCTAGTCTATCTTTTTGACTATAATTAGGTGAAAGCACTTAAATTAGCTACTTTTGTCAGTTTCTGCCATCAAGCCATTCATAGCTGGAATTCTAAGAATGTGATGATTACGACAACTTTAAAAATGAAAATTCAACAATGAACTGTCTTTGTTGGTGCACAAATAATTGCGATTTTTGCTATTGAAAGTAACGGCAAAATTAAAATTACTTTTATCAACCTAATAAGATAATTTAGCTACAGTCTAATCTTTAGCTATGACCTTGTTACAATAATTATAATATGGATTTCCCAAAGGAGAAAGTAATGAATTAGCTTTGTGGATAACTATAGTATCATGTTACTATTTTTAAGCCAAGGATGTAGATATAAGAATTTCAGTTCAGTATTATTTTTTCATAAAAACAAGTTACCTGGTTCAAATGCTAAACCTATCACTAAAAACATAACCCGATTATGAAAATAACCAGAATCAACTATGTGTATTGTAAAGGATTTTTTTTCCCAAGTATTCTTAGATCAAGTTGTGCTTACATTTATTTCCTAATTTTCTCTATTTGCACACTGAAAGATGAACAAAGATGTGCCTTTAACTGTACACAACTATTTGTAGATGTATCTGGGATGGTATAAACAACAACAAAAAAATGTGTAACCAGAATTACCTGAATTTGTAAAACTCAATGTGAAACTTCTCTCCTGCTAATGGGTAAAAAAACTTATAATATGTACAGACCAGAAACAGCATATGCCCATTAGAGCATATATCAATACTGTGCTAAGTAAAATAAGCTGTAACATGTAGAAATGTATCAGTGTAGCAGCCCAGCTTCCTCCTTTGGATTTTCTTGTTTCATACCTCTGTTAGGCATGAGTCATGGCAGAGATATTTTGGAATTTTAAGTAAGTAGATGCTGAGATGAGATGGGGCGAATAGTTCCAATGCATCTTCTATGATAAAAATAACTCTCTAGTCATATGGAGAAGGATGCTTAAATATGACCAGTATTGAGAATCCAAACCACTCTAAGTATCAACAATATAGCATGGATAGAATAAAGTATCTTTGGTTAATTTGCCCCTTTTGAAAGGTAGAAGAAGTCTGACCCAGATTTAGTAAAGACAAGTTGCCAGGGTATCCGTTCAAATAGAAGTTTTCAGCTCATTGTGGTCCTACATTTACACTCTTAAAAGGCTTCAGGGATAACAGTGAACCACAGGAAATGTGCTTCCTCACAGCTGGCAAGGACAGATCTGAAAGAACTCATGCTGTCCCCATCGCAGCCCACTAGATTGTGGCTGCTAGCTTGGTGTAAGTTGGTCATTTAGCATTGATTTCATTCTGTCAGAGAGAAGCCAATCCGGAGTGATTCTTAAATTGTCTCACCTCTAAAACAGACACTGAGCCTGAAATAAGTCCAATGTCGACGTTCTTTTGCTTTGAAAAGGTGGAAAATGGTCATAAGAAATAATAGCATTGCTTTTTTAGTCAATGGGAGGAAATAGCCCCAACTAAAATTCTGAAACCTTTGAGGTTAGGTTACATAAAATAAACGATTCATTAAAATATTTTTAGCTGGAGTAATTTCAGCGTAACCATTGTTATGTTTCATTTTTCTCATGCTACTTAGAGGGTGAGTCATATATGTGAGCTGTAATGCCATTTTAACCTGATTTAAAGTGCTCAGTTAAGAATGCCAGGCTACACTATTAAAAAATCTTGCACATGTGCTAAACACTGATCTTATATTCTGAGGCAGCAATCAACTTTAACTCAATCAGTTTAGTTACATCATGTCAAGTTAATTCCAGAGTGTGTCTGATAAAGTTTTATTAATTTAGATTAAGTATTTTTACAAAGTAATCATAATTTTAACTGAGGCTGGAAAAGTATAGACACTTTTTTAAATAGTCGTTTCTGGTTCAGATTGTATCTGGACCCTAGGAGAAATAAATGCAAAATTGATTTCTGTCAATTATAGAAGTGTAAGTTATTTGGGATATTGTAGCTATTCCAATAAATAATTTGAGTTGTGCTTCCTAAGCAGAGCTTTGTCAGGACTGTGCAAGAGGATAATATTCTCTTTCTATTAACACGTTGCTGAAATCTTTTACAGCCACCTGGGGACCCTAAGATACCTCTGACCATTGTGTCCTAGGATCTCGCTATTAAGTTTACAGCTGAGAATGATGAGGAGATGCAATCACAACAGAGAAGAAAACACCTTTGCAAATGGTTAAATTGACAAAAACTAGAAGACAGTTTTTTTTTTAATAGAAAAAAGGTCTAGTGCCTCAGAAAGAAGAGTTCTAAAGTTTTAAAAGCAGATAATCTACACCAAATACTTACTTTCTTCTTAGAAGCTGATGGAAATGAGTGGAATCCTGTAGGTCTTTGAAATAACACTTTTATTTGAACGAAAATGATTATAAAACTTACTTTGTATGAATATGTTGAGGATTAAAACTTTTGGCACATAGAAAATGTTGATATATTGAAGATATATAATAAATATATGTATATGTTTATGTATATATAATATTTATATGTATTATATTTATATTTTTATTATATTACATTATTTTTCTAAATATGTTATATTTATATACTATATATGTTTGCATATTATAAATGTGTATATATGTTTTCATTTTAAATAAATGACTAAACTCTAAGGAACTCTTCCCATTTTTTTAATACAATATCTTTTTGGGCCTTACTATAATGTCATTTTAACCTGATTTAAAGTGCTCTGAGAAAACATAACAAATATTAGTATGAGGTTCTTGATTTTCTAAGAATGGTTTCTCAAATTTAGGAAACTGAGAAGCATAATCTTTAAATGGCATTAATCAACACGTTTCTATTTTTTAAAAAGGAAGTAGGTAATGGCTTTTCCTTCTATATAATTTTCAGCTTTTTTGGATATTTGTTTTAAAATGTAAATTTGTAATTCAGGGCTTTGCATGTTTATTTTAGACTGCTTTTTTTTTTTTCCAGTCTTCTCTGCTTATGAACTAAAATATATTCAAGCCTACTAAAATTAAACAATTGATGATTAAATACATATTTTGATTAAGATATCCCACCATTAAGAGTTTGTTCTTTATTTGATATCATTAAAGATATCTATCTATGAGATAAAGAGAAGTTAAGGACATTAAAAGAAGGCTTCAGTGTGTTAATATAAGAGTTGGAACTATTCTTAAATATTAACCAACAAAAACATCGATATGGTTTGGCTGTGTTCCCACCAAAATTCTCATCTTGAATTGTTCCGATAAACCCAACGTGTCATATGAGACACCCAGCGGGAGGTAACTGAATAATGGGGTAAGTTACTACCATGCTGCTGTTCTAGTGATAGTGAATGAGTTCTCCTGAGATCAGATGGTTTCGTAACAGGCTTTTTCCCTTTTACTCAGCACTTCCTGCTGCCATCTTGTGAAGAAGGGCATGTTGGCTTCCCCTTTTGCTATGATTGTAAGTTTGCTGAGGCCTCCCCAGCCATGTGGAACTATGAGTCAATTAAATCTCTTTCCTTTATAAATTACCCCTTCTCAGGTGTGTCTTTATTAGCAGCGAGAGAACAGATTAATGTAAACATCAATGACAGATGTGAATGTTCCGTAAGATTCTGCTGAACAAATAATTTTTCAGTTGGTGGGAGTCATTGAGTCTATTTCTAATTTGGTCTCCTTCTTAAGGGCATATGCTACAAAACACATCATCCCACAATTTAGGATATAAAACAATAGCTATTTTAGCATGCTCATAATTTTATAGGGCAGGAATTAAGGCAGGGCATGGTAGAGACAGCTCTTGTTTATGAGCATGAGTTTCCAGCTAGGCATCTATAATGGCTGGAGATGCTTGTAATAGCTGGACAGACAAGCCTAGGGTCTTGAATCTGACTGTTACCTGGGCATTCAATTTGTCTTTATGAACAGTGTGCTGGGGCTAGGATATGCAAGATGAGTTTTGAATTATATGGCTGGCAGCTAGAATAAGGTGCCTGGAACTGCTGAGTCTCTGCAGGTATCTCTCTGTCCTCAAGGTCATTGTATGTATGACCTTGTGGCTACCTTGGACTTCCTCACAGCACAGTGGTCATGTTAACAACTGATGTGATATCTTGGTTCTTGTCTTCTTAGTTTAAAAAAATTTAAACAAGAGACATACAGCAAAAGAAATACAGTATAGAGTGATTTATTGCAAAAGAAAATTTGGAAAGTTAACTGCACAATAGACAGTACACCCTGAGAGAGATATTTCAGGACAGACTGCTTGTAAGAGTGAGACAGCATTGATTGTTGTTGGAGAAACCCCCTTTTTGGGAGTTTTACATTACTATTCATAAGGAGGTGAAGAGAGGTGTTAACTAGCAGTCATTTTCTGAATGGTCTTCTGCATGCACACACATAGTAGCTGTACATGCTGGTTTACATATTGCATGTCTCATTAGAATCTTAAATTTCCAGCCAGGGGTGCTTTTTTTTTTTTTTTGACTATTATAATGAACAAGGGGTCAGTTTGAGGACAGGTAAGATTAAAATGCACATGCTTTCTAGACGGGAAAGTCCCTACTGAAGACAGGTTTGTTAGAGTGAGCTCAATTACAACGTGAATGCTAAGGCTTGTCATGTGGGCTCTATGCTCACCAAGGTCACTGCATCCCAGGGACATGGTAATTTCCTTGACTACTTATCCTGCCTCAGTCCAACTGGTCAGACTACCTATATGGAATCTGGAGATTAACTAAAATATCTAGTTGTTTTTCACTGTCTTTATGTTTAGAAGTGAGACGATATTAAGGCATTTTGTTAAATATCAGGTGATTAGAAAGGAGCTAACCATTAATCTGGAACACACTAAACACCAGATTTCCTTTCCTTTGTCATTTAGAAACCCGTTAGAATTTTTATTTCCTTTTTATTTGGCTGAGAAGAGGATGTTTAAATGCCTGAATTCAATTCTTCTTTTTATAGCGATAGTATTAAAAAGTGTAAGAGGTATTATTGATCTTTACACAGACTTTCAAATCACATCCCCCTGTGTCAGTTCATGTCTTTTGGGAATTAGGTAAGACGGGATGAGACAAATAAGAGACTTAATAGAGCATATTCCCTTAAAGGATAAAAGGGGAACAAGTAGGAGCAATTAGGGAGGGGCTATGAAAGGTGAAAGGCAAAGAAGGATTAAATAGAAAGAGCCTCAGATCACAGAGAAGATTTGAAGTCTTGGGCAGACAAATATGTAAATTCCAAGGTGAAGGTGTGTTAGAGGAATACCACATTGGGCAGGAATGAATCGTTCTGCTTCTAGGTCTCTTTGCTGTGTTCATTTAAAGGCTGAGAGGATCCCTGGAAAGTGTGGTGTGTCGTGAACACTGGTGAACTCAAGGTTTGGCAACTGAACATTGTGAATTAGCTGGGAAATGTTGAACGTCACTAATCACCAGAGAAATCTGCTCTCTCTTTAAGTAGTCTTGTTACCGTTTTTTGAAAACTTTTATTTAGTAAAAACTTGCCTCCTTATAATCTGTTTTTTTCTACCTCTCGAGGATTACCGGAAGACATTTTTTTTCTTTTTCTTTTTCCTTTTTTTGTTTGCCACGACCACTGTTTCTCTTGAAAGACATACACATGGTGTGTCCCTCAGGGTCTGATCACACAATCAGCACAACTAAGAAAGGATTAGATTAAGGAATTCATTATAGAGATAAAGTCTTGCACATTTCTTAATAAACCTAAGTTTGTTGTGTTTGCCTCTAGCATTGAACCTGAAGTTGACACAAATTAGCTGGAACAATTGGGAAACAAACACTGAGCATGAAATTTGGGAGAACAAAGACAACTGGTAATCATCTCTGTCCCTCTCTGCCTCCAAACTCAACGATTCGGGTGTCTTGCAGAATAAACACGTGTTATTTATCACAGAGCTACACACACTTGTATGGGACTTTGAAAAGCCGAAGGAGGCGATCTGCCCAGAAAAGAAACTAAACTGTGTGTCCCATGACTGGGAGGTAAACTAGCACGCCGGTAACAATGCAAGCGAGTAGCTTCAGTGTAATGTCCACTGTCCTTCAAAGCATAAATATGAACTTTCCCTCACTTCTGCCTTCCAAATATCACCCAGAATTCATCTGTTGGCCAGTTTCAACCTGGAACTACACAAAGAAAATCAGTCCTGGAAATACCCCTTGTCAACTTAGCATCTATACACAACTACTTTATTGTATTTAACTTCAAGTATAGACAAGAGTAAATTTTTCTTACACATAACATGGTAAGACCATATCCCAGATATCTAAAAGTAAATTAACCCTCTTCCTGAAAAAAGAATACAAAGTCACTTTTGAGTGATATTCATTTTTCTCCACACCTTTCAATCCCTAACATGTAAATACTGATATATAAGGTTAACTACCATTAATGCATCTTATGCTGGCTAATAGGAGAATGAAAGAGGATAAAATGCTATATATATATATATATGTATATATTGTATGCATATATATGTATATATAGTATATATATGTTTATATGGAATAAGAAAGAAATGCTTATTACTATTATAATTTTTGTTTCTGCAACTTACCATGTAGTTTCAGCTGTTACTTTTAAGTACTATCTTCTAAATATCATTTTCATATTCTTTTGGTAATTACATTCAATTACAAGACATGGCAGTATTGTGTGATTCTCTAAGGAAAATCTTACATTTCACATACATACTCTATCACCTCCATTATTTGGCAAACATCTTATTTCTCATTGATAGGCAGGCAGCCAGGTCTATTATCTTTTTCTTTACCTCTATTGGTTCACAGAAATGAAGAGATGGAAGTGATCAGGAGAACAGGACTATTACTGCTTCTCATGGTGAAGACTTTCTCTTTTAAGGGGAAAAAACAAGACAATCTTGGTTGTGGAGACAGGAAACTTTATATTACACTAGTAGGTCAACAGCCTTAATGGTCAGAAGAGTCTTTCCCGTTTTTTGATTACTGGAACTGTGAATTGTGACTATCAGAGAAACAACACTGTATCTACATCCAAAAGTGCAACAATCCAAGACTACAATGTGTTCTTCCCATATGCAATCCAACAGTGTTATAAATTATCTTTCCAAAGGCAATTCCACTATTTTCTCATGCCAGAGATTGGTAAACACCTGTAAATCCCAGGCATTAGTCCTTGCTGCACTTCATGTGCTATTAAGTAAATGGCTTGGTCAGAAGAAATGCTGAACAAAATACCATGACAGCAAATAAGGTCTACTGTAAGTTTACTATTCCTTTTTGAGCTCATTGAGGTATAATTTACTTACCTTAAAATTCACCCATTAGAACTTTAATATTTAATCCTTTTTAACAAATTTATACAGTTATACAGCAATCAGCACACTTCCGTCAAAGAGCATTTGTATACCCAAAGAAGTTTCTCATGCTTATTTGTGGCAAAGTCTCCCACCTCAAGCACCAGGCAACCAATGGTCTGTTCTCTGTCTCTATTTTTTTTTTTTGGCCTTTTCTGGAAATGTATGTGCATAGAACTAGGCAATATGTAATCCTGTGTGTCTAGCCTGTCTCACTTAGCATACTGTTTATTGAGGTTCACTCACGTTGCAGCATGTATGAGTAATCTATTTAAGTATTGAATAGTATTTTATCGTATGTGTAAATAAATTTGGTGTATCCATTCACTGGTTCATGGACATTTGAATAATTTTCAGCTTTCAGCAATGAATAATGTCTCTATGAACATTCACATACAGTAGTTATATAAATATGTCTTTATTTTTCTTAAGAAAATACTTAGAATTATGATTGATAGGTCATATACTGAGTTTTATGTTTAACTTTTTAAGAAACTCACAGACTAATCTTCATGAAGGGGGTATCTTTCCAATTTTCACCAGAAATTCATGAGGATCCAGCTTTCACATAATCTCATGAAAAATTAGTACCGTTTGTCATTTGTGATAGTCATTCTAGTGGCTGTTCTTGGGTTTTACTTTACATAATAACCAATGATGTTGAGCATCATTTCATGTGCTTATTCAGCATGCATGTATATTAATTTGTAGTCTATATATTTTGCCTAAACTGAAATGTGTTGTCTTATTTGTATTTAGTTGTATTATTTATTTATCTAGAAATCTAGTTTTTTTTTTTAAATTAGACATATGATTTGCAAATTGCTTCTTCCTGTGTCTTGCTCTGCATAATGTTACTGGTGTTTTCTGAAAGATTCGTGGTTTAAATCTGGTGAAAACTTTTCGAAAGTTCACAATTGTTTCTCTTTCTTGATAATGTTTTCAGCAAAATATCTAAGAACTCTTTACTTCATCCAAGGCCAGAAAGAGCTCTTACTTTTTTATTGTAAAAGATTTATACTTCCATCTTTATGACCAATTTGGAGCTAATATTTCTTATTGTATGAGATATGGGTCATTTTGTTGTAAAATAATATTGCATTGTCTACTTGTTGAAAATATTTTTCATTCCCGATTGAATTGCTTCTGTCAATTTGTCCTAGTGAATTCTCCACTAGGCTATATAGCAGGTAAGAGGCAGGAGGCAATAGAGGAGAAGGAGGAGGAACCCCTGTACCACATACTTAACCCACAAGTTTTTTGTGCAGTGCTCAAGAGGATTCTCATGTATTTTGCATCCTTTTGCTAATGGCATGCTGCAGAGTACACCCAAATTTATGGTTGGGTAAGTCAGACCACATTCATTTCATGAGGGCAGCTCAGGTCACATGGTAAATCTTTTTCTCCAGTTCAAGAATTCATTCTCTGCTACTGAAATCTGAACTTCAAAGAGCAATTATTCTAAAGTTCTTAAAGTTTTACTGTGATACTTGCATAAGGGCCAGCCAAGGTTTCCATAAATCATCCCTATTTGACACCTGTACTTTGATCATGAATCCCACCACCTGGTTCTTGTGGCCAAGTGGAGCTTGCACAGACGTCCAAAGAAACCTCTGGATTCTTTCCTCTACAGTATATCAAGGAAGTTCTGACATTCCAACTTTATTTAAGTTTCTCTTTAGGTATAAGTCTCAATCAAGCAATTAATCAAACATTTAGAGTTGTCCCCAGCCATTCAAGTTAACACATTGAATCCAGAATTGGATTAGTGAATCCATATCGATATAATTGACCTGCAACATATTCCTTCTGTCAAGATTCAACATTTCTAGACTCTGCATCCATATATGTTTTTTAGCTATTGGTCAGTATAAAGTGGTAAAATATTACAATTTTTTTTTGATATGCATAGCAACTCTTTACCTTGTGGGTCTCGCTGAGATTTGTAACTGAGTATAGGTCTAGGAGCAATGAGAAGTGATAGGAGTGTCCCCAGAAGCAGCAGTTCCTTGCAAGGCAGCTATTTCAAGGGAGACTATTACAAATTCTTCAGGAAAGGGAAGATCAGTGTCCTCAGACAAAAGGAAGGGTGGCTTTACTGACAAAGAAAGCTCTGGATAATTTAGAGATCCAAAGTTTAGAACTTATTAGAATCTTCTCATATGGCCTCATCCATATGGGTCACAGAACAAGAAGCTATATGCTGAAAGAGAAGAAATTTTCAGAAAGACACAGGCATAGCCAGCAGGATAGAATAAACCAGAAAAAGAAAGAGCTTCAAGGAGACAGTGAGCAACAAAGTCGCACAGCTGTATTGAGAAAAGAAAGCTAAGGGCTACATGTCCAGGGAGAAAAAAATGAAAAACCCTTTTTTCTAAATTTTATAGCTTTTCTGTACTCCTGTCTTCCTGACTACACCAGTCACTCTCCTCTGAATGTTCCCCATTTCTCTGTGACGTTCCATAATCATGGCATGCTGAATTAAATGCAGCTTTATGCAACTGCATGTGATATAAATTGAACTAAGAGAGAAAAAAACTATTAGCAGTAAGATCAAGAGCAAGACAAATAAACTTACTGAGATGCAATTCACCCATCTTTAAAAGGAGTTTGATGACTCCCAACAGTGTTTTGAGGAAGATTATCTCAGAAAATATACATACAATTAAGTCTTTTAAAAATATAAACACTAAAATATAAACTAGTGGCATCATTAAAAACATTTTAGCTAATGCTAAAAGGAATAGAAATTATGTTTGTGCAGCAACATCACATTGATGACTCATTTTTAGCATAATGTTTACTAAAACCCCTTGGTTTTTCTTAGCCCATTACTAAATCACAGATCTCTCTTCTGTACTCACAGAATTATCTCCTTAAAATACATTAGACACTAAAATGTATTTAATTTACTTGCTAAAATGATTTGGTGTCACAATCTTCCTATACAGATTGCCTCTGTGCAGGTACCATGCTATCAATACCTATTCTGTACATGTGATGAACAAATAGTATGTATGGTCATATAATTTTTGGAACAAATTTAAGATAAGAACCAATGACAAACTTTGGACACTGAAGCTTATCACTACTCATAGTGTAAAATCCATCAGTTGTAGTTCTATTCAGTTTTTCTATCATTCAATTAAACCTGTATCATTTCAACAAGACAGTACAATTAATTTGTAAAACGCATTTTTAAAAAACGTTATGTAGGTGATAAGTTTTTGACTCATTTATTTAATACTTTTCTCATATTGGAAAAATGTATAGTGTTCATTTGACTGTAAAATATGTTCGGCTGTGGAAATAGAAATGTTTTGCATAAAAGTACAACATGTTTTGATAATTGATTTCCTATTGAAAAGAAACCATTAGAAAAAGACAAGAGGTTAGTCCAAATACTAAGGTTATTTGTAAAGTATATAAGAATATGACATAGGAACAGATGAAAGTAGGGGCAGTAAATGGATAAATGTTATAGGAAAGAAAAAGAAACAAAGCTTACATCCTATTGATTTTCAAATTATACCAAAAATAGCAAAATGTAAACATTTTGGAGTTTATAAAGTATAACTATATATGTGTGTGCGTGCACATGTGCATTTGTGTATGTACATAATCACACTAATTTTTAATGTTAAAAATTGTGTTCTTTTATAGTAATTGGTTTATTTCTGTTGCTTGTATCTACTTCTTTCCCACTTAAGCCTTTCTTTCTTATTGTTTCAGTTTCACTCGTGCATCCATCCTGGGTTTATCCCCTGTCAGTTTTAATTTATCGTAATTGATTGATACTGACTACTTTAGAAGGAAATTATTTAACTGCGAATGACTGGGGACTTTTTACTTTATGGAAAAGAAACAGCAAGCGGGGAAAGGAGGAAACAAGTAAATGTCAGTCAATGTGATCATTTGCAGGAAAAAGACTTCAGACACAATTTGGCTCCTAGAGCTGAATAAAAGCTTATGAAGATTAAGTTGACATAATTAATTGAATATAAATTTTACATCCTTTCTTGTAAAATAAAACCAGAGATGAAAGCCTTCTTTGAAATTTAATAAGACATGAATATATTCAGAGACTCTATAATGAAATATATATAAAAGGAATAAAAATCAACAATATAATCATATTTTAAAACGATTCCAGAAATACTTATTTCTGGGATATATTGTCTCTGAAAGATTTAATGAATAGAGTAGTTATTGCATATCATATATTTGATATGCATGTACAGTCAAGGAAGATAGAATAATAATTCACATGTTACTGATATGAAACCTTAAATACAATGAATCAGAACGAGAGTCAACAAGTGCAGCTCAGCCAATCAATCCAGGTCCCCTCACTCTAGAGTTTCGTTGTTATCATTAGGATCTTTGACATTTGTTTATCATCGAATTTCCTTTGCTTTCTTGAATGTATGATGAAATGTTAATGCTTTTGATAACAACATGAATGAACTGGCTATTGAAAGTTATGAGCCAACAGCTAAATCCCTGATGAAAAATATATGCACAAAAATTGAAACAGAAGCCTATCATTTCACAATCTATTAGAAAGATACAATTTGAAAAAAGCAGAGGTGAATTGAATATATTTTATATCTACTGAAATAACTAATATAAATATATTTCTCAAAATTGAAGATAATTGGTTTACAGTAATTTCAATGAAAATTTATTTAAAATTTTAGATATTTTATAGAAGTTAATATTTTATAAATGTGGTTATGTATAAGTTCTTCAAGTATAATTTGTATGCTTGAAACATCATCAAAACATCTTACATCTTAAAAGTTACATTAGTTAAGATTCAAATCTTGTTACTAAATCTTGATTGTAGTCAGAAGCTCAGTTGTCAGAAATGATGAAACATACAATAGGCAGAAGAAGGCCAACATAACGGTTGTTTCTACATGCGAAGTGTTAAATTCCATATCTTCATATGCTATGTTTTTGATCTTACCAAAAATAAAAAATCTTTTTTCTTCTTTCATATTTTCTGATTTTTCTTTCATAGCTTGTGTCTATAGTTCACAGGGATTAAATCATCTTATATTGTCCCTTAATCACTCTTTTTATGCAGACTGCTCATTTGTTACAGTATTTCTGCATATAATGCCATGCTAATCTCCTGTAAGTAGGAAAAATACAACATTCCATCTTGGGAAGTTGTAGGAATACCATTAGACAATCAAGTTCATATTACTTTTAACATGGTATTCATATAAATTATGAATACGATGACACATTACTACAACAGGGTTATGTTTGGTATATATAGCACAAAGAATTACACAAAGCCAATATTACCATCAAATAAGGAAATAAATTAAAAGTAGAAGTATCAGAACTGAGAGCATTGGCAGTTTTGCATTCAGAGCAAGCTAGATTTGTTTTCCCGGAGTCATCAGTCACTGGAATATGTAACTGTACATTTTGATGAAGGTCGTCTTTATGTGATTGGTTGCTTTCATTTTTTAGATGTTTGTAACAGTCCAAGAAACAAAATAATATATCAAATGATGCCAGAGAAAATGAATTCAGGAACTTCATGCACCATGTTTTGAATGATGAGGGCAAACTTGCTAGAAAACAAAATTAGATTAGCTAATATGCAGTCAGCTAATAAAAAAGAAATAATTCCCAAATAAAAAGTAATACTTAGAAATAATATTTAGAAATATATGCATATATGGATACATTTATGCAGAAATTTATACAAATATTTATATAATAGCCATATATGCATACATTTGGTCAATTAATATCTTTCTTATTACCATGTCTCCTGTGATGGAATTTATTCACCAATACACTCTCTCTCTCTCTCTACAAGCTTTATACACTTAGGAAAATCTTTGGTAAACAAGAAACAGTAGTAAATATAATCTAAGCTGGCATAATTATTAAAATGGCCACTTGCTCTATAATTGTGTGTGCATACTTAATAATCCTAAGGATTTGAATTAGGTAAAGATTCTCATTTTTATATAAATCAAATAAATAATATGCTTTAAGGCATCCGTTTTAAAATAGCATCCTAGAATCATTCTTTTAAATTCAAAAGTTTGATAAAGTTGTAAAAATGTATCATTTTTCAGCTTCTTAGTGTAATTTTAAGATCATAACGTATCTTAGAGATCATATGGTAACATTTTTTTAAATAATGAAATAAATATTACTGAAGAATTTGTTGACCCTCCTGTGGTCTCACAGTTTTGTAAGTACATGTATCTATTCAAAACAAGGAGGTGAATCTGTTTTGGCAGATACCAAGACAAAATTTTTAAAAAATGCTTTCTCTTCAATACCTTAATTACACAAAAGGATCACTATTCTCCTTGTAGACCCCGAAACGTGTAGAAATTCTATGAAATAAAAAATACTCTGCTCAGCATCATTCTTAGTTAAAATATTATTTGTATAACTTCATAATTTATTGGATAGTACATTAATCTAAAAATGAATTAGATAAGATATTATGTTAAGAATATTCAGTGTACTTTCAAGTAATTTGGCTTCATGATATTTAAGAGTATCTGTCAGGTCATGGTAATTGAAGAGCCCAGTTGTACAAATAAATATCTCATGTGCTTGTCTAAGGACATTATCCTTTTTTTTTTTTTTTTGGAGATAGAGTTTTGTTCTTGTTGCCCAGGCTGGTGTGCAATGACGTGATCTCGGCTCACCACAACCTCAGCCTCCAGGGTTCAAGCGATTGTCCTGCCTCAGTCTACCAAGTAGCTGGGATTACAGGCATGTACCACCATGCCCAGCTAAGTTTGTATTTTTAGAAGAGACAGGGTCTCTCTATGTTCATCAGCCTGGTCTCAAACCCCCGACCTCAGGTGATCTGCCTTCCTAGGCCTCCCAAAGTGCTGGAATTACAAGTGTGAACCAGCATGCTATGCCTAAGACATTATCTTAATTATGTTAAATTTTTGCTCTAGATACAGTTTTTCATTTAAGAATATCCATTATGCACTTGTATGCATGCATTTTATAATCAACATTGTGTATTTCATAATATATAAGGCATACTGGTATAATATTTTAAAAACATAATAGAATTAAATATGCAAACAGCAAACCAAGTCCATGTCTTCTACTCTTATGCACGTGAATCAACAAACAAAACATTTGTGAGAAAATCCGGTACAATAAAATGTGTAAAGAGTTGTTTTCACAAGCAAACATCTGTATGTTTGCTAAGAAAATCAACTTAAATTAACCAAAGCCTTCATGATCCTTACATATAGTCCCATTCCATTCAGCTGTTTTTAATACCTGGACTACTTACGACCTATAATTAGCCAAGAAGGAAAAGATGATAGCAGCATCAGCCCCAATTCTCTCTGATCTCTGAACCCCTAGGATCAAAGCAAAACAGTTTAAAGGAGTGTGACTTGTCTCTTGGGAACTATATGGCCTGCAACAGATGTAATAAAAGTGTCCACATTTGTTTGCAGGATGCACTATGATTGTTTAACTGAGGAAATCAAAGTATTATACCAACAACCAGGATGTGCACCAGAGCAGTACAACCCCCAAGTGGAGCTCTGTTATCTTACAGTGCGCTGACCAAATTAAAGGGAAGTCTTCTCACTGGTTAGATACTTTAAAAAGAGTCACAGCATTTTTATAAGAATATTTACTCCTAGACTTTCTCAAAAACTTTAGAATTTGATGATTACTGCCTTAAATGACACTCTCATTTAAAAACAAGTTGGTAAGGCTATGCATTGTAGCATTTTGTGTGTATGTGTGCCATGGACTGATATCTGCTAAGAAAAATCAAAACAATACAAAACAAATCCTACCAAACAAAGCAAACACATAGAAAATTTTTGATTTGGTTTCAACCACTCTTAAGAATAAATCAATATTTTAACTGTTTCTTTTGCCAAATAAAAAATTAAACCATATTTTTAATAAGTTTTGTATATGTGTATTTATAATATGCTTGTTTATATAAACTCATACATGTAAAAACACACATATATGTGTTTTATTTCCCCAAAAATTATTTGAATTACTGTTTCTCCAAAGCATTTTTCTAAAATTTAAATTAGCATGGTTTGTAGGTAATCTTTTCATCCAGTATAATTACTTGCATGTTTATTGATAAAAGTTATATCAAGTAAAGACTAAAGAATCTAAACTATGCATTAAAACAGTGAGAGAAGGAAAGAGAGAAAGAGCGAGGAAGAAAGGAAGTGAGAGAAAGAGATTATATTTCAATCATAAGAGATGTGCCAAAATTTAGAGGCCTAAATTCAGTGGCTTAAAGTCACTCAATGGTCTGCAGGTTGGCTTCAAATCAACTGTGTTAGGCTAGTCTCCAGCCTCTGATCTCTGACCTTCAGTTTCTACGTTTCAAGCTGCAGGTTTGATTGCAATCTGCTTTTTGGACCAGCAGGGATCTGGGCTGTATGACCAGCTTTTTATTATCTTATTCTGAGGCTCAGGGTGAGACAGGTTTGTCCCATGCCAGGTGGCTGAAATATAACACAGCCATTCCAACTTGGTGAATATATTTCAAATGTATGCTTATTTCATGCCAACCAATATCTTGTTGGCCAAAATAAGTCACATATTCAAGCCCACGTGCAACAGGGTGTGGATATATACTTCACATTCCATAGACCACATTAAGAATATGAAGCCATAGTTTAACTAGAGCAGACTGCAGAATTAACAATAATGATTCAATAAATCACACATGACAGAAATGTCCTAGCTTAGAGTACCCACTGTGTGCAGGAAATTTTAGAAGGACATGTATACGTTTGATCATTCATTTTGCAAACAATCTTTCACAAAAATCACTGTGGTTATTTTCTATACTATACACATGGAAACTGAGGCTTAAATAGGAAATGTGGTTTCCTCAGCAACACTCAGTTTTGTAGATGTTCTAGTTCATTCAGGAGGCTAGAACAGATTAACATACACTAGGTTGGTTATAAATAACAAAAATTTGCTTCTTACAGTTCCAGAGGCTGGGAACTTCAAGATTAAGGCACCAACAGAGTTGGGATCGAGTGAGGACAGGCTTCCTGGTTCATAGGTGTCTTCTCATTGTGCCTTTACACACTGGGAAGAATGACAGAGCTCTCCTTGGAATGCTTTTTTATGAGGAAACTAATTTTGTTCCTGAGGGCTTCCCCCTCCTGATCTAATCACCTACCAAATATCTCATGTCCTCATACCAGCACATTGGGATTTATGATTTCAACACAAAAATTTTGGAAGGATATCAACATTTAGTCTATAGCAGAAGAGCAGGATTAAGAGTTATATCCAGTTCAACTGATATTGCAACATTGGCATTTTGGTGCCCTGTTGTCTATGTATAGAAGAGAACATGATCACAGAAATTCTGTTAGAGAACTTAACTCTTCACAATGATGAAGAGGAGAGACTTGATGGAGGCTGAGGCTGCTGGATCACAGAAGGGAGTGGGCTGTCCTGTGGCCCAAGCTACAATCTAGGAAAATACGGTCTTTCTTGTATCTTTCCTCATTGCTTACTACGTTCTTCCTACCATATTTTTATTGTGGAAGTGGGGCAGTGGAAGGCAGGGCGTGAGATTTTCCTCCTTTCATAACAGCATGGATGGAATAGATGGTTGTGTATAGGTAATGAGCACTCATCTTGAAATAAATACAATCACTCCGCTATAACATCTACATCCTGGTCATAGCTACTATTAATCTGCACCCTGACCACTCTAATTGCAGTGCACCCCTAGTCTTCCAAGAAGGTAGGGATGGGTTCAAATGTATGACTGTCTTACACTAAGTTTTCTGGTAACATTGATGAATTTTTTTACTCCCACATACACACAGAGTTCTTCTAGACAAAGAGATCGGCAAGGGAATGCTGATTCAACAGCCAGAATCATCGTTCCCCAAACACTCTTGGTGCAAATAAAAATTACCACTCCATGGACTAGCAGTCTGAGACAAACAGAGGAACTGTGCAGTTTGATTGCTTCATATGTGCTGACCTGTCTTGATTTATAGACCATTTTGGAAAAATGTGTTAACCCAAAGTGACTATACTAAACCAACTTTAATAATATACACCCTTACTCTTCAGAAACACTAACCTCATCTGACCGCCGTTCATCAACTGTGAAGACTGAAGGGTCAGCGTTAGGTAATAACCTATGATGAAATCACTTAATCTCCTTGGAAGGCATATAGAGTCTACAAGGAATCACAGAGAACATACTGGTGAATATACCCACGGGGCTGTTCGCAGAAGTTCACTTCTCATGTTTTTGTGGCATTATTATTACAATATTTAAGATTGAATAGTAAAAGATTGTTTTACATTTCTAAGTCAGCCATGAGCATACAACTTTGCCCGAATCTGTCTGTTTCTATTGAAAACTTCCTCAGTATTCAGTAACTAACCTCAGTAAATGATGTATTTTAGGAGTAAAAATGTTACTGAAGACTGTGTTTACAAGTGTATTTTTTATATTATATATATTATATATAATAATATATATTATTATGTATATATATTAATATGTATATATTATATATAATAATATATTATATATAATACTTTAAACTAAATATGTAAAGTGCAGGTTTATTTGTTTGTTTGCTTAGGATCTTTCCCTGTGGTCTGAGAACGACTAGCTACATTTTTCTCCACCAACACCTTAATCTCAATCCAGGTTCACATAGAGATGACTTCAATCCTTGCTGTAGTTTGAATATAAGCATCATCCTTGGCCGGTTACAGCTTATATCCATTCAGCTACAATGATGAGTTCAGAAATTATCATGTGATCAAAGATGGCCCAATAAGAACACACAAGGTTAAGTCATATTTTGTCGTTGTATAAATAGATTAGTATCATAAAACGCAGTATTATAATGGAGTGTTGTACTATAATGGGAAGGTAAGATAGAAGTATGGAGTAATGGATGGTTAACTTGGCCTCCTGATAATAAAGAAAGTAAACACAACTAAGGTAGGGCCAAGAATGGAAACTCCCAGGTAATGTTTCCTATGTCTAGCTGTAACTGAGGATTTATTCCTTGGCCTTTATTTATTTATTTAGCTGCCATGATAGTTCATTCACTTACTAGGCCTTTAAGTTTAAAACACCAAATGACATTTTTAACCATTAGAGGTGAGATTTTGATACCTGCAACCAAACTGATACTAATGATTTGTTTGTGTTATTAATAACCATAAATTCTAGAAACATCTAATTTATGATAGTTACATGTAATTTACCCTGGTGCCTTATAGTAAAATTTGAATACTAATAGCAATAATGAGACCCATTGCATATTATATTCAAATGAGAAATTTTTCTAGAAAAAGGATAGAGTTCCTAAGAATAAACCACCAAGTAATCAATTGTATTGACACTTTACATACATCTTGCCAGGATGTGGTAATAGATTTAAAAACAAAAACAAATTATTAAATACATGAGATTTAAAAAAATACCTATTATATAAAATTTAGCTGCTGCAGGTGGTGAAAATCGCTCAAATGAATTGCATTAGAAGCATTAATTATTTTGCTATACCAGATCCATTTAGATACATTATTGGTTAATAGACACCAAACGACAGATAATATGTACCAAGAAAAGCATCGCTTAAAATATTGTTCTTCACAATTAATGAGGAACCTCTTTAAAAAATAAACTTAGATATAAATTTGTATTTAATTAATTGTAGTGACGCTGTTACTGAGAGTTCCGAGTTGGAATGGATGCTTTAACCAAGGAGATGAGCAGAGCTGGAGCTCTGGACTAGCAATCTCAGTCCTTGTGACAGTGAGCAAACAATTGCTGATGAACACCAAAGTACAAGTTCAAAGCAAAGTTTACTGAAGCACAGTAATGCACTCTCATAGAGGGAACAGGCTGATTTCTGCGAAGTGAAATCAGCACCAATTTACAGAACTCAAAGTGCTTTTATGGGATTTGTTGGGAGAAATTAAGATTCGGGCAGTGTCTGAGTGACATTTTGATGTTATTTAATTGGCAGTTCATGGTTATATAACTAAAGTTAAACTGCATATGTTTTTACACATAATTTATTAAGAAAAGCCCCCTCAGAGCAAAACTACGTGTAAAGTTCATTATAATAATGGTATAATGAGCTTAGGGTTAACTTGAAATACAGTTTTAGGTTACTGGGCACTGGCTGATTAATTAATGTCCATCTGTACCCTCATTTCTCCTTCTACAGGATGTGCTGGCCACAGACCTTACCACAAACTCCATCAGTCAGGATGGAGTTAGGGTGGTTCTGGAGCTGAACTTAGATGGGCCAGGGACTTTCTTAGTGACCCTTTCTGCTCTCTTTCCTACCCCCTCTAGCTGCTAATGTCTATCTAACAATACAACTTGAGTGTCTATATTTATATGAGCCCATCAAATGATTTTGAACAATTCCAGATTTAAAGGATTAAGGATATATGCCTCCAGATGTAGGTAATAAATAGAAATATTAAACAAGAACTTTGAATTCCATATTTACAACATATTTTCCAGTTGTACAGACATTTCAATATGCACAACTGCAATTGTTTGAATGTTTGTGCCCTCCAGAACTCATGTTGAAATTATTGTCATCATAGCAGTATTAAGAGGTGGGACTTTTAATAGGTGATTAGGTCCCGATGGATACATCCTCATGGATGGGTTGATGCCAATATAAGAAGGTGCAATTGGCCCCCTGTTGCTCTCTCTAGCCCTGTATTTGCCCATCTATCATGTGACTATAGAACAAGCCTGTCCTCATGAGTTGCCAGATCCTTGATCTTGCACTTCCCACCCTTCAGACACGTGAGCCAATACATTTCTGTTCGTTATAAATGACATGTTCTGTAGTGTTTTGTTGTAACAGCACAAAACAGACTAACACAATGACTCAGAATTTTAAGTAACTTGATCAACAGTTTTTAAAAATAACATTAAAAATATAGTAATTGTATAAATACATTTTATTCACTTTTTCTTTTACTGTAATATAGATTTTCATGATTATCTTTAATGTTTTAGGACTGTCAGTGCTTTAATTATATTATATTATGTTGATTGTTATACCTGTTTGTACTTGCACAATTTTTGTATCTTACTATTTTTTGTAGTTTGAGGATGTGCATTCCATTTTAATTTTCCTAAATAACAAATTGAATTTCTGTGACATTTTTAAGAAATTAATATAATCGTTGTATTTCCTGATACTTTTCTAACATTTTAGGTGTGAGAATAACTTTTCTAGGTTTAATATAAGGAGATAAAAATGCAACCATTATTCCCTTCTGAAAGAATATATAGTAGAGAAACTTTTTCTATATTATCCTCTTTTTATTATTTTTTCAAGATAAGATAAAATAACAGGAAGTCTCATAAATATGAGCTTATTACTTTGCAATAGATATAAAACAAATTTCACCAATTTATAATCTTGGAAAATACTTACTCAGAATGTAGTTTGTATTTTGAATTTGATTTGATTTGATAGAATTGGAAAAACATCTAAGTTTCACCTTAATACAAGGCATGCACACACACATACAGTCATTTTCTTCAGCCATATTTCAATTTTAATTGGAGAAAACACTACTTACACTTAAGAGTTTTTGATATATTTTAATCTTAAAGAGTTTTGTTATTGTAATAGAGTCTAGAGAACTCCCCATTCTCTTTTTATTTTACTTCTGTGCAGTGCCTGTGCTAACTGATCATCTTTACTGAACACAGCCCTTCAAATCAAATTGAACAGGTTATTTACACATCAACTCTAATATTTAGCAATTTTAATGTAGTTTGCTTGTGTCTTATTAATGTTATTTATGTTATATCTAGGTAAGTGTATTAAGTTATCTTTGGTTTTCAAAAAAGAAAATATTTCATTCCTCAATAAGGGCCAATTAGATTTAGAAAATATAAAGTTACATAATTCTCAGTGAAGTAACATATTTTGGAAATGTACTACAAGAATATATTATACTTTATGGCTCATAAACTTGACTGATAATACAAATCAACTGGGAAGTTAGCTAATAATACAGATTCCCAATACACAGCTCAGATTTAATGAAGCTGAATCTCCAGGGAAGAGGCATGGGAATTCTGTTTTTAATAAGCATCTCAGATGATTGGTGTAATTGGCATAATCAGATGATTACAGTTGAAATTTAAGTTCAAGGTTAGAGGTGTCTCCTGACAGGCAATAACTATAAGAGGCTCTCCTTCCATGCTAAGGTACTTAGTTTTCACAGTAGACAAAGAATCATTGAAGTATTCTGATTAGACATGAATGAGCAAACATGTACCAATGAAAGAGAACTCTTGCAGCAATGTGACAAATGGTGGTTGGTAGTAGAGGCAAGAAAGCCAACAAATGGCACCTGTTTTTCAGATGTTCAGTGAGATAATCCTATAATAGTGCAGTTACTGTGGCACCTTCACAGGAAGATAGACATTAAAAGGCATTAGGAAATAACCTTACTTGCTGATTATTAGGGATAAAATTAATATACTGTATTAGATTTCTAGGGCTGCCATAACAAAATACCATGGACTATATGGCTTAAATAACAGAAGTTTATTGCCTCCCGGTCCTGGAGGCTGAAAATTCAAAATCAGGCTATCGACTGGTTTGGTGTCTTCTTAGGCCTCTCTCTTTGGCTTACAGATAGCCACATTCTTGCTATGTGCTCGGATGACCTTTTCTCTGTATGCATGCACAGCCCTAATGTCACTTTTAGCATACAAAGTTCGTCTTCATGTAAGGACACCAGTCAGATTGGATTTGGTCACACCCTAAAGGTCCTTTTTAACTTAGTCACCACTTTAAAGGTCCTTCCTTCAAAAATAGTCATATTCTGAGATTCTAGAAGTTAGGCTTTCAACATATTGTTTGGGGAGGGAAGAGGATCCTGCCTATATGTGTGAAGCTCAGAAGAACAAAACCAAGAACAATGTTTTGACACCTAATTAGGTGTCAATGTACTTTTCCAATGCAAGAAATACATATAAAAGATAAACAACATGGATAATAAAGTTCATTCAAATATCTTATGTTTGAATAGTTTATGGAAAACTAAAGCAGAAATGCAGGTAGACAATAGATTTATGCATTTATGTAGGAATGTGGGTGTATCTGTGTGTGTGTGTTCCTCTTTGTAGGTTGTGTATACATAATAAGATTGCTGTATTAGAAGGAAGTAAAACAGTAGTATCCAGGGAATGGACAGAGGCAAATGAGGAGTTGATGTTTAATGTGTACAAGTTTTAGTTTGGGATGATAAGAAAAGCTCTGGAGATGGATCATGGTGATGGTTACCTAACAATATGATTGTACTTACGACACAGAACTGTACACTTAAACATGATTTAAACTGTCAATTTTATGTTATTTGTATTATGTCACAATAAAAATGGTTTCTACTACTCCAAAAAAATATATAATGTAAAATGGGGGGAAAATTGGATAATGAATAGTTCTTATGTTTACTCTTCAAAATGTCCAAATGTGTTACAATTGATTCATTTAAGATTAATTTTTTCCCTCATGAATCCTTATTAGTGTACAACAAACAACTTTAATTTTCTCTTGTGAAAGAAGCTTAACTGTATTCTTTATTAATTTAAACTTCGACATGACTTAGCTTTCCTGCTTCTGTGCCTTGTGTTCTTTCTTATGTGTAGCTGGATGAAAATAGAGAGTGGTTAAACGCTGTGCGTTTCTGTACTAGCGCAGCCTCTCTTACCTTCATTTTCCCTCAAGAAATTGGCTTCTCAACCAATTGACATGATTTCAAGGTTTTTACCCTTTTTTTGTAATTAATTATTCCTTAAATGATTTAGTTAGAATAAGTCATTTTATTCAATGAAAATAGCAGTTCCTAAACATTTTGGCAGCAGGGACCAGTTTCATGGAAGACAGTTTTTCCATAGGACCAGGTTGGGGAAGGTTCGGGATGATTTAAGTACATTATGTTTATTGTGCACTTTATTTATATTGTTATTACATTGTAATAAATAATCAAACAATTATACAACTCACTATAATTTAGAATCAATGAGAGTTCTGAGCATGTTTTCCTGTGTGAAAGGAAAATGAATCCTGGGGCCCCCAAATCACTGAGCTAAAAGAGGAAAGTAAGCTGGGAACTGCGTAGAACAAATCCGCCTCTCATTCTATTCAAAGTCACCCCTCTGCTCACTGAGATAAATGCATATCTGATTGCCTCCTTTGGAGAGACTAATAAGAAACTCAAGAGAATGCAACCATTTGTCTCTTATCTACCTATGACCTGGAAGCCCCCTCCCTGCTTCAGTTCTCCCCACCTTTGATTCCAGTTGTCTCGCCTTTCAAGACTGAACTAGTGTTTATCTTCATATGCTGATTGATATCCTGTCTCCCCAGAATGCATAAAACCAGATTGTGCTCTGATCATCTTGGGCACATGTTATCAGGACCTCCTGAGGCTGTGTCACTGGTGTGTGTGCTAAGTCTTAGCAAAATAAACTTTCTAAATTAACTGAGACCTGTCTGATTTTTAAGGTCTAGACTTTTAAGTAGAATATACCACCTGGAGGTGCAGATCATCAGGCATTAGATTCTCATAAGAAGCAAGCAACCTTGATCCCTTGCATGTGCATTTTACAATAGGGTTCGTGATGCAGTGATTAATTATCTAATGTCACCACTGATCTGATGGGAGAGGAGCTCAGGCAGTAAGGTGAGTGATGGGGAGTGGTGGTAAATACAGACAAAGCTTTGCTTACTGGCCCTTGGCTTACATCCTGTCATGCAGCCTGGTTGCTAACAGGCCACAGACCCATAGCAGTCCAGTCTGTGGCCTGGGGTTTGGGAATCTCTGAACTAGAACATTCAAGACCATATGACACAACATCTTTTCAATATGATTTTGTGTTACAAATGCATGCTTACATGAGACAATAAAATTTCAATAAAAAATTAAAGAAGGCTGGGCATGATGGCTCACACCTGTAATCCCAGCACTTTGGGAGTCCGAGGCGGGTGGATCACGAGGTCAAGAGATTGAGACCATACTGGTCAACATGGTGAAATCCTGTCGTTACTAAAAATACAAAAATTAGCTGGGCATGTTGGTGCATATCTGTAGTCCCAGCTACTTGGGAGGCTGAGGCAGGAGAATTGCTTGAACCCAGGAGGCAGAGATTGCGGTGAGCTGAGATCGTGCCATTGCACTCCAGCCTGGATAACAAGAGTGAAACTCCATCTCAAAAAAACAAAAATTAAAAAAATTAAAGAAACTGGAAAATATTAAACACATCACTTTGTGACAAGATCAAGAGAGCATACATAAAAAATATTAAGCTGAAAATATCCAGAAGAAAATTAAGATAATGTCAATTAATTATTTTCTCTAAAAATATGAGAGTCATACAAATCTTAAGTCACTAGTTTACAAAAGAATCCCAGCAATACAACTCTATCCATTAAAACAATATTATTTAAGAAACTACCTCTTTACCCATGCATACTGCTTTATTTATGCAAGAGTTTATTCACTTCAATTTAATCTATTCCGTATTTATAGTAAAAACCAGTATAACACTTTTCTGTTCTCATAAGTAGTTCTGTTACCAGTAGAAGGTTTCCAGGTTCTTGGCATTTGAACAAAAAATTGGACAAATTCACAAAGCGAGGAAATAAAAGCAGATATTTATTGAGAATCAAAGTACACTCTACAGTGTGGGAGCAGTCCCAAGCAGAAGGTCTCAAGAGCCCCACTGACAGAATTTTCTGGGCTTTCAATACTCTAGAAATTTCCCATTGGTTACTTGGCATATATTCTAAATAAATGAAGAGAATGAAGTGAAGCCACAGAGCCATTTACTCGGAATGCACCCTATTGTAAATGGAGAGGATGTTACTTGGTGTGTGATCTGTGTAAATAGAGAGAACCAATGTGAAGTTACAAAGCCATTCACATTCCTGTCATTGCTGAAGTGCTTTCATTTGATTTAGTTCCAGGAAGTCAGCATGGATCAGCCTCCTGTTCCCTGCCTCCAGGCTCCATTCTCCTGTCTCAGTTTCAGAAGAAAATGTTTAGGATAACTTATATAGTTAATTATTTCTGTTATCTTAGTAATTTACATTATTCTTGGATTTATTTTCTTGAAAAGAAAACACTAATAATAGTACCAACATTACTACATCCCCTTCCCTCCACCAAAAAAAAAAAAAAAGCAGATACCTGGAAATGGTTTCTTGATGACAGCACTCATTGGTTTAGAGTAACTTCATACATACTGTGAATCAGTTCTGTCTATATCCCTTGCTCTCAGTTTATATAAAGTTAGTTGGAAATTTTATATATGTGTGTATATGTGTATATATACAGTAAATATATGTGCTTATACATATAGACACCTATATGTGTTTATACACATATTTACTATTTATTTAATATTGTGAATATAATTATTTACTATCATTCCCTTTGAAATATTATTTATACAATACTAAAATGCCAATTTTAAGTTTTTTTTATTAAGCATGCTTTATTTTTATTCACTTTGACTTTCAGACAAGGGCAATTGAGAAAAATATAACAATATATGTTATAAAGATTTTCATGCTATTGATGGAAATATTATTTGAATTTTTGTATTTATTTTTCATGAAGGACATGAACAATTATTATCAAAATGGAAAAAAATAGCTAAAACTTCAAGGTATCTTATAATTTTTTTTTTGCCATGATTCATCTCAGACCATCTGTATGGTGGCAATAAATCAGAAAAAAATATGCTCATGTGTTTTTTCAAAATATAATTTAGTCTACTTCCTCCCCCAAACTGTTTTTCACTCCTGCAGATAGTGATTAATTACATTTTATTTACACAAACATGGTGGAAAGATTATTGTGTCATCCTAGTTGCAGATACCTGGAAATTGTTTCTTGATTACAGCTCTCATTAGTTTAGAGTAACCTTCTACATTTTGTAACTCAGTTCCATCTATAACCCTTATGGATAAAGTTGCAGAATACTTTTAAATGTTTTTTCGTAGTGTTTTCTGTATTCAGTATTCTACTTTATTCTTGCAGAACAGGAGAACAAACCCACAGAATATAGTTGCCAGAAGGAGACCAAATCAAGCACATTTTTTGCTATTGAGTTGCCCTAATTAAACTGAATAACTTCTTGTCTAGATAGTTGTCTCCAAGAAGTTTAAGCCTTGTGATTCTAACTGGAAAGAATCTTATGCTTTTGTTAGATATTCTTGTGTGTTCATTTTCTCTAGGTGCTTTTACATTACAATATAGAAGATTAAAACATAAGCTACTAAAAAAAAATAAATAAAAAAAAACCTTGGCAGGTTAAGCAACTATTGTTTTTCCCAGTGTTGGAAATGTGCATGCATTAACTGATGTTCAGAAAAATTCAGTAACATGCTCAAAGTTGTGAAGCCTAAGTTTAAAAATGTCACTGCTATAGATCTCTACATGGTAATTGTTTTTCCCCATACATCACACTGCCTATAAGAAAGGCAAAGATTCTTTGCTGGCATAAGTTGATATGATCCAGAATCTTTTTAGTTGTCTAAGGATACCATTTAATGCTATTTACGCATTTATTATTTCAAGCATAATATTATTTGTGCTTACTATATTAGTTCTAGGCTAGACCAGAACTTAGGCTTTCTTTAAAAACCAACCCTTGGCCAGGTGCTGTGGTTCACGCCTGTAATCCCAACACTTTGGGATGCCAAGGCAGGCAGATCACCTGAGGTGGAGTTTCAGACCAGCCTGGACAACATATAGTGAAACCCCATCTCTACTAAAAAATACAAAAATTAGTGGGGCAGGTGGTGCATGCCTGTAGTCCCAGCTGCTTGAGAACTGACACAGGAGAATCACTTGAACCCAGGAGGTGGAGGTGGAGGTTGCAGTGAGCCGAGATTGCACCACTGTACTCCAGCCTGGGCAACAGAGCGACACTCTGTCTCTAAAAAAATAAAATAATAAAATGAAAAACAAACCTTGCTTTTTGCTAAGACTAAGTTTCAAGGTGATAAATATGAATTCTTATATGAATATTATAGAGATGCAATTCAATTGAACTCAACTGGAGAAATAATTTTTGTGTTAACATAGTTTTGTAGTTATTTTCCACTCACATTCTTATCTTCAGTATACAGTAATTATTTTTATCTCTAAAAATATGATGGTAATAAGAATGTAGTGACACCGCCTTTTACTTTGAATTTTTACAAATTTCTTATTTTACAAATCTAAAGAAACTGACCAAACATTGAACTTTTATTTAATTTTTAGTTTCTATTTAATATGAAAATAGCTGGGTGCAGTGGCTTACACCTGTAATCCCAGGACTTTGGGAGGCCGAGGCGGGCAGATCATGAGGTCAAGAGATCGAGACCATCCTGGCCAACATGGTGAAACCCCATCTCTACTAAAAATACAAAAAAATTAGCTGGGCGTGATGGAGTGTGCCTGTGGTCCCAGCCACTCGGGAGGCTGAGGCAGGAGAATTGCTTGAACCCAGGAGGTGGAGGTTGCAGTGAGGTTGGGTCATGCCACTGCACTCCAGCCGGGTACCTGGTGATGGAGTGAGACTCTGTCTCAAAAAAAAAAAAAAGAAAGAAAATACCAGTGATTCTCACATGAATTCATTCAAGATTAACTTTGATTTCTAGTATCATATAATGAACTGGCTTATTGATATATTCACTTAACATTTGTAAAATAGAAATCTTACTTTTGCCATCACCACCATATCACCAAAGTTGTTTTTCTCCTACTCTTCTGCAAGTTTGTCAATATCTGTTTTCTGAAGCCAAAAACTTGAGATTCAACTTTGATTCATATTTTTCCTGATATCTTGCATTAACAACATAAATAAATCCTATCTGCCTTTTATTAAAATACATCAAAGATTTTACCTATTAAATTTTTTCCTAGCTATGGACAAAACCCATAGCTAGGACAAAACTTTATAGGTAAAATCTTTGATGTATTTTAATAAAATATTATAAAAATATGATATAATATTGGTGTATTTTATATAATATTTTGATGTATTTTAATAAAATACTCTAAAAAGATATTATACTATCTTTTTTTCTTCCCATTAGGATTTTCATCATGGGTACCAGTATGGTTTGGCTGTGTCCCCACCCAAATTTCCTCTTCAGTTGTAGCTCCCACAATTCCCATATGTTGTGGGAGGGACCCAGTCAGAAGTAATTGAATCATGGGGGCAGGTCTTTCCTTTGCTCTTCTTGTGACAGTGAATAAGTCTCACAAGATCTTATGGTTCTACAAAGGGGAGTTTCCTTGCACAAGTTTTCTTGTCTGCCACCATGGGAGATGTGCCTTTCACCTTCCACCATGATCATGAGGTTTCCCCAGCCATGCAGAACTGTGAGTCTATTAAACCTCTTTCTTTTGTAAATTGCCTGATCTTGGGTATGTTTTTTATCTGCAGTGTGAAAAAAAGACTAATACAGGGACATGCTTGAAGTAGCCTGCTGGAATTTGAGGCCACCTACAGTGCCCAAGTCTGCTCAGGTGAGGCTATCTTTACAAGCAAGCCCCATCAACTAATTGAACAAGCCCAGCTGAGCTTAGAAAGCCTGTGCCAGTTCAGAAGAATTGACCAGACAACTCACAGATTTATTGGAAATAAAGGTTTATTGCTTTTTGTCATTGACATATCATGATTGCTTATTAGAAAATACTATGTGATATTAAATTAGTGAAAGTGTATGAATGTGTGTGTGTGTATATACATTTTCTTGGTTTGACCTTGTCTCATTTTGGTAATTGAGTTACATAAGCATGTTCAAATGCATTAGATTAGGTAGCTTGCCATGTTTTCTATACTTTGAATAATTTTTACAATAGCTACATTCTTCATCCTTAGTGTTTCAATTTATTTTTGTTTTATTAAGATTTTTGTGTAACTCCTGGAGCCAATTTTGTTTTTTAATAAGCTTTTAAAAATTTTTCAATTTTAGTCACATAAATATGTATATTTGAATCTATTATTTCATACTACTGTATTATTTTTAATTTAGTTTACTCTAATTATGGTTCCCGTCTTTAGATTTATTTGATGAACTATTTTGGTGTTATTAAATTTCTGATTATTATGTAACATTTTATACCTTACATTTTATTTATGTTAGTAATATCATTTGTGATCATTTCAGTGAAAAGCTATGTTGTTTTAGTTTTAATCTTTCATCTAATAAAGATTTGGAAATCTTTTTTCCAGCTTGTGTCTTGATTTCTAGGAGTATAATGCCAATCTTCAACAAATATTTTAAATTTTTGGCTCTTTCTATTACATATTTAAAGCTATTATACTGGGTAAATACAAATTCAGGACTGCTATGTCTTCTTGGTGAATTTCTATTTTTATCAACATTATTGCATCTTTTCAAGTTCTTTCACAAGATATGTTACCTGTTACATGATTATTTGCAAATTGCCTCCTTTATTTTTATTTATTTATTCTATCATTGTATTCTCACATTTCTATATTATTTAAAATTGTTCTCTTTTGTATAGAATACATATTTTTCTTATACTTTCGTAATTTCTAGCTTTGAGTTATTATGATTATCATTAATATCATAATTATGTGATTTATATTTACAATGTTTCTTACTTCTTCAATTTGCCTTGCATTTATTTGTCTTATATACTGCCTTTTGTTTTTTGGTTTGATTGTTTTATTTAGTCATTTGTTTGTTGCTTTTAGCTTTATTAGTTGGAGAATAATATCTTCTATTCATATTTATTTAGTGGTTTCCTTAACATTATAATTTTGTATTTAGCTTGTATAGTGTCAACTATACATCCATATTAAGCATCTTAATCTGTTTTACTAAGACTATCCTCAACAGCTGTCATGGTTCTAACACCTGCAATTTTAACTATCTAGTTATAATAAACTTTACTTTGATATTTTTGATCAAACATAAAGATACAGTGATGTCTGTTTTCCACTGCTTTCTGCATCCCATTACTTTAAAAAACTGTTTTTTATAGAAGTAAATATTTATAGCTTTTATTAGATTAATGCCTAAGATATTTAAATATTATATGACTGAAAATATCTTCATCACTTTTATAACAAAATTAGAGTTGAGCTAAATATGTTATTTTATATTATCAGTACAAGAGTTTTTCTTAGTATTCTATAGTTATTGCTCTGATGTTCTCTGCATCTAATGTTGCTTATACAAAATATTGTGTCCATATAACTGTCCTATTTTTATTTATTTATCTCAATCCATTTTCTTTCTTATTTCCTTCTTTCTCTGCTACCTTTGGAATTTTATAGTTTTTTCCCTAATATCCAGAAATTCCAATGCCATGGGTATAGATGTTGCTGTTAGACAAAGTTCCTGATTCAGAAATCAGTGTACTCTAATATTGAAAAATCACAATAACAGTTCTAAATTTTCCAAATATTACAACCCATGCAATCTCTCTTAACTTTATTCCTGGAAATTCCTTTATACAAATTGGGGATTTCTACTCCCTATGCTTTCTTTTTTTTAATATTATAAATTATTTGGTTATATTTGGTGGATATTCTTGAACTTCCATTTACCAGTTCACTGATTTTTCCTATGAATTCTCCATTTTGCTATTCAGAGGACTGATGATTTTAAAATAAAATTTCTATCTACCTGTTACATCAACTGACTTTTTGTTTCATAGGTGTGTTTCACCCAGCTTTCTGAAAATGTACATTCTTTTTATTTTAAAGTATCAATTCAATTCTCTTGTCCCTGATCATTCATTTGTCCCTGACTTTCACCTGCCCCGGGATTGATGTCTTCTCTATATTCCTCCCACGTTTGATGACAGTCCTTTCATTTGTCCTGAAGTTTGTTTTTCTTTTTTGATCTGATGCCATCTTGTTTTAGATTGGCAAAGATTCCTTCATGGTTTTTGATCTATCAAGACTCTTGCCTTTATTAGAATACTGTTGTGTATCAACTTCAAGATATTTTCTATCATAAATAAAATCTATCAGCCTCAAACCATACATTAGTGTAGCATTTCTTTTTCAAAATAATAAAAAACATTAATTACGAAATTCTCTCTACATAACAGTCCTCCTTTCATAGAACTATAGAAGTAATTGTAATGCTAAGAATATCACAATTCTATATTCATACTTTGTATCTAACCTTAGAACTAAAAATAAATATTTATTTTAGGTATTTTTTAACTAACGTTGTACTTGATATGGAATATAATTAGTTTCTCTTTTTCTTTTTTTTCTGTGTTTCAAGAACTCTTTAGAGAACTTCAATAACCCAGTTTGGGCTGTTTATATAATAACGTAGTGTTAAAGCTTATTGTTTTGGAAGAAGAAAACTGTTAGTTTCAGAAGTGATGCTCCAAAATTGAATTAATATATACGCAATTGATGGCTTTGAAGTAAAATCTATTTAATGCTTAAAATTTAAATATCTTTCTTGGTAAGTGGATTATGTACCTCATCACTTAGTACCCAACCATCAATTTTGCTTTCATCTTTGAACAGTAATATCATCTATGACATATAAGCAAGCTTGCATTGGGTAAGTTGGATGAGAGTCATCTATATTTACTGTCAAAAGCAGCAGCAGAACTCTTGCATCTATGGAAGTAAATTCACTTCCAGTATGAAACTATAAATCTCTTCATAATGGTCTTTTACAAAAAGTATAAAAAAGCAACTCTGCATCACATTGCTATATTAATTATGGAAGTGGTAGCAATTGGTCCAACTCCACATGGTAATGTGACACCTTGGAGCAGTCCCTATGAATTTTAACCATTTATATAACCAAACTAGAAACTGATATCCTGACAGGAAAGATGGAGGAGAGCAGAGAAGTGATCAAAGTATTGGTTTTAGGAAATAATTTAAATATCAAAGATAAATAATGATACTTCTAAATACTGTGTGTGTGTGTATATATATATTAAATGATTCAAGCAGGATGACAAGGTAACATAATAGTTGAACTCAAACTTAAATATTTACTCAAGTAATAATTTCCATGTACATTGCAGACAAAGATATGAAACTGAGCTTATAACTGGAATTACAGAGAGAACTACATATGATTTCAGTTGCAAACAAAGAAATTAACCTGAGCTTATAACTGGAATTACAAAGAGAACTACATAGGATTTCAGCTGAACTGACTTTGGATTTGTACAATAAATGACCTATTGAATGACATATGCAAGATGATTCACTCTGTATGTACTACGAACTCAATTTAAAATCTCTACAATATGCACACACATATACATATATGATATCCAGCTATTTCTTCCCCCATTAACTTTTTTATGGATAATATAATCCTCTACTACAAGACTGAAAAATGTGTTCAGGGAAGAATGTAATGATATTTTGTTATATAGTGGGAATAAAGGTAGATGGAGAAATGTACATAGGATACCCAATAAGGATGATCATCTGAATGTAGACTATAAATTTACTGATTGATTTATGCATTAACTCAGTGGAGTTTGAGTTGTTTTCTTATGTAGAAATAAGAAAAAAATATAATTTTGATGACATATACCAGTTTCAGGGTGTGATTTTAAATACTGGAATAAAAATGGGCATTATTTGTAAGTCAGCAGATCAGTTAATAGTCAACAGATCATTAAAATAATTTGACTGAAAAATAATTTGAGTGAGTGAAAACAAGGCAAAATTCAGAGTTAATGTGACTAACAGCAATATTGTATTGTGTACCATACCTGAGATGATTGTCAAACCATGCAAAGGAAATAAAATATCATGGAAACATTTAAAAAAAATTGGATGTGAAAGACATACCAAAGAATGTAATTGGGCATTTTTGAGAAATTTATGAAAAAATACTGGAACTATGAAAATGAAAACTTACCCTTTGCCTTAAATGAACTCACAAGTCAGTAAGAGAGATAAGTGTTTAAATTATTTGTAATTACTATGTCATATCATAAGCTCCAAGATGAAGACTTGGATTGACTCACATGATAGTTCAGAAGAAAATTTAGATTGTCAGATGTAGGATGTCTTTCCAAAGACCTGAGCGCATGCATAGTTCATAGTTCATTAGGAGTTCTCCTAATGAACACTTGGTGAGAGTGGAGAATGTTCCTGAACAAATGAGAAGGCATCTAGCCAGGTACAGAGGTTTACAATAGCATTTGACATCCAAGTCACAGTCAATAGGGGCATTGCACAGAAATGGCAAAAGATGTGCTACACATGAACCTGGTCATAAACAATTTTTTGTGCCAGTCAAAATAATTGGCAATTTGTCATAAAAGGCTTGGAATATTAAGGTAGATAACATTATCAAATTTGCTATAGAAAAACACTGCTTTGCTAGTGGCTCTCACTTCAAGTCCTTATTCAGATTGTACCTTTTTACTAAGTCCAACTCTGACCACTTCAATTAACTCTTTACCCAACAAGATCTCTGTCTTTCTAATACCCCTTAATCTACTCTATTTATTTACACAGCATATATACCCTCTCAACATACATTTATATGTATATTTATTGTCCAGCATACTAACACGTAGAGTAGTAGTGGGTTTTCATGGTAAGCCTATTCATTCAATATTTGTTGAAGTATTTCAACAGAGAGGATGGGAAGCTAAGTAGTCATAGTGAGACTAAATATAAATTTATCTAAGGAATAAGGAACACTTTTTTCAATGGGGAAATAGGAAACACATAACTGAAATTTTTAAAAATCGAATTGTTCTCACTATACACAGAAAAAAAATCACATTTAAGGCGGTAGTGACAATCTTTCACAGAGTATAAAATGCAATACAATTTGAGCGTGTGTGGTGGGAAGCTGTTATATGTTTTTTTAAAACTTAGTAGGGCACAGTTGGAAAGTCTATTTCAGCCAAATCACTGGCTATATTGCTCAACTTTGCCTATTACATAAGAAAAAATATTACCTCACTTTGAGAAGTCAAAGTGGGAGGATTGCTTGAGGCCAAGAGTTTGAAACCAACCTGAGCACTACAGGGAAAGACCCTATATCTACAAAAATATTATCCAGGCTTCGTGGCTGGCCTGCACTTGTAGTCACAGCTACTTTGGAGGTTGAGGTGAGAGGATCACTTGAGCCCCGAAGTTAGAGGTTGAAGAAAGTTTTGATTGCACTACTGCACTCCAGCCTGGGCAACACAGGAAGACTCTGTCTCACTAAAAAAAAAAAAGCAAAAAAAAAAAACCCTAAAACTAAAACAAACTAAAAAAAAAAAAAAAGGAAGTAACCAAATGTGCAACTTTAGGGAATAAATATTTATTTAAGAAATATAAGGGCTTAGATTATGTTTGTGCATATGCATATCTATGTGAGTATGTCTGAATGTGTGTTTGCCTATGTGCATGGGATGCTTGCATAACTACATAGAAGGGCTACACAAATAATGCCAAGTAGTAGATTTGTAAAAAGTAGAATGAAAAACTATCGTGATTGTATTTATATATAACATCCAAGCGTATACTAAAGACATAATTTCACCCTGATCACAAACAGGTAAAAGTGAAATTTGAAGGGAGTGAGAGATGTTAAAACTAGATAATAGGTAGAAAAACAACGTGCTGTATACTAAAAAAACAAAACAAAACAAAAAAACGTATTTCAGGAGATTTCCAGTAATTCAGACCTGAAAACAACACTTTTACTGTTGTTGGCAACTTAGTGTATGGACAATAAAGTATGAATTTAAAATTGTAAACCTAATGCAACATTATGGATAAGACCAAGACTGTAGGGAACAAAATGACATCTAGAAAATAACAGTGGTGCAATATTCTACATTCTCAAGAAATATAATTTAATAGAATGTAAATTAAAGCTAAGTAATAGTTGTAAAAATAAGTATATTACTATAGAAATCAGCACATTGTATATTTAGCTACCATAGAGAGGTGGCACCTATTTTATAACATGCCTAGCCATACTGGATTAATGTAAACAATTTCTCTAATGTGTAAGTCTAAGTAAGTAACCTGTAAATCTAAGATCCATTTCCCAGAAACTTCATAGACTTCAAAGGAACCTGCAATATAATTTTCCTACAGTTGTCTCTTACTGTCAGTAGATTCTTATTAGTAGTATAAACTTCATATAGCATTCTAGATGCCAGAACAAAATGCAGCAGTATAATTTTAAAGCTATATTCAATACAGTTTTCTCCATTAGTTCAATCATGTATTAATACAATCCTTTTACTTTTTATTTATCAGCTTCCTTCAGGAACAAGATCTATCGTGCAATTTTTCTAATTATTTGCCACCTTGTTTGCACAACGGGTAATAAGTAATCAAATTCACTATAAATAAATAACACCTATAACTCTAAACCATAAATGGAAAGTTAGACAAATTAGGGCTCATCTTACAGATTTATTAATTTAGGCAACATTTTGGTAAGGTCTAAATGACTTTAGAAATTACACTAGAATAAGTGTCCCCTCCTCCATGGAACAAAATAAAACTCCACATACATTATGAAAAAGAGTGACTTGTCTATTCAGATACCTTTTAAACAGAGAGGATGGGAAGCTAAGTAGTCATAGTGAGACTAAATGAAATGTTGTCTAAGGAATAAGTTAATCCACTCAGTTAAGTTACTTTATTTCTGATGTAGTATGCTCAAAGTTTTACAAGGTAGTTTGTGTTATATTTTGGGTATTAAATGTTGAAAACATAAACCTAGAATATATTTTAACAATTTATTACATCAGTGTTTCCATTTTTCATGTTGTAAATGTTTAATAAAGTAAGGGACATAAAAATGGTGAGAAGCACACAAGACAATGACAAACAACCTCAATTCATAATGATTAGCAAGAACACTAGCCCTCTTGAAATATAATACAGATAAAACAATTACAAAACATATTTTAATAATGATAGCATTCAATAGTTGGGCCTTATCAAAGTACACCACTGTCTACTTTGATATTATTGCACCCATAAATTCTAAAATTGATATTTTAATTTTATTCAATTTACCAATGAAAAATACAAATGCTTGCAATAATAACAAATCTTGAAGAGAAAATAAACCTATATAGTTTGAATCATCTTTAAAAGAAATTATCTTGGAAGTAGTTTATTGTCCTGCTAATCTAATTAGTACCATTTTTAAAATGTCATAAATATTTTAACAATATTCTGTACTGAAGAAAAAACTTGTAAATACATTAGAAAAGTCTCTTTACATTGAATTTAGCAAGTTCATGTCTAAGCCATATGTGCACCATTCTGTGCTGATGGCATTGGAGTCATCTTTTCTCAATTTCCAAATACAGACTGTATATTGTGGACTTCTGTTAAATTTCACACCCCCCCCACCCTTCAAGCATCTGTCAGTTCTTTCTTTCTAATAACATGCTATTTTCTTTTAAATAATCATCCACGTTGTTCCGATTTTTGTCTTGTTGAGAAAGTAAGTCCTGCCACCTTCAAGAAGCCAAAAAAGATAAAATAGTGTGATATTTTATTCCAAACTCCATGAAAAGCATTGTGAAATAATATTTTAAGAAACAAAGAAACAATACTTTATTACTTTTAAGATAATGCACATTCAGGCTGTTAGTGTTATAAGGGGTTTTTGCTTCTATGTGCAATGCCCTCTGGAATTTTCACAATTCATACCCTTTCTCCATCCTGTTACCTAGACTTCCATTAATTCATTTAAAATCCAATTTTACCTTATATATCTAGCACAATTTTCTGCAGATGGCTACCAATTAACCTCAATTTTCGATTAACTAGAGTAGTCAGGCTATGCTGTGATAAAATGTAGTAGACAGTTTCAGAAACTTTTTTGTCTGGTGCATATTATGTTTTCAGGGCAGAGCAGGGCTTCTGCTCATGACAAAAGATCATAAGCTAATGAAGGCTCTACCTTCTTAAAATGCCACTATTTCAACAGAAGGCTTCAGGGCTTGTCCAGGTGGGGCAAGAAGTCTCCCAAAATGAAGTACTTTAAGAAATTGTCTGTGTCACTCAAAGCCCAAAGGCCAGAACTGGACTCCGAAGTCCCGCTTAACTCAAAGGGGCTAGACATTGGACTCTCAAGTGCCTGAAAGGAGAGAGAAACCAGACACCGAGCACTAGAATTTACCACCACATCACACATTCATAAATACAAAATAATTTACCTGTACTAAATATTGATTATAATGAAGACCGTAAATATGACCTATATGTTTGTCAACTCTTCATTCTCATATGTAAAACCTAGAACCTGTAGGAAGTTTATTTACTAAATTTTTTTAATAGCATAAGGAGTAATATATTCTACCTGGAAAAAGTTAAACTTAATTCCTTTTGGAATACCATCTCCTTCCAAGTCTCTTGCTTGAGAATAAATCTGTTTGACTTTAGATTGTATCCGCAAGACTGCTAAGAAACGGGCCAAGTAGCAGCATCCGCTATTATTGGTTGTATGGTCATGCTTTCCACATAGGTTGTTCAGCCATAGTATAAATGAAGTGGTTTGAATTAAAGGTTATCTAGGGTTAGTCATCCATGTCTCCAGCATGAAAATGTATAGACAGCCTGTCAAGTTCTACTTACATGTAATAACAACATCAAAACCAAAAACTAAGTGGTTACCAGATTGACCTAAATAAAAGTAAGGAAGAGTTGTATTCTTAAAATTATAACTTCAGTCAATCCCAAAGATAAAGAGCACACTGAGTAACTAGATGCCAATATCTTTCCTGTTAGTGTGGAAACTGAACATCAAAAAATGCAAATGTCCTATGCATTTGAGAGACTAATGAACTCTGACCTTAAACTGAAGATAACTCATAGGGAGGATGTCTCTCTGGTCTTCTGGTCAGGGATTACTCTGGTCTTCTGGTCAAAGGGCAGTCTTTTGGCTGTTGTATGATCAATACAACCGTTGATTTGGGTTTACACAGGAAAATTTAGACTCAGTGTATAATGTGAACAGAGAGCATAAACAAAAAAAATTCCAGAATTGGCTCCTGAAAAATATATCTTTAAAAAATAAACTATTATTGTAGGAAGGCAAGCAGACACCCTAGCCTGTATGGCATTCTAAAACTACAAATAAAAAGAAAATCACATCTTCAAGGAGAATTACAGAGATCAATGCCACTCTCTATGATGTGAAAATATAGTGAGTCCCATAATATCCACATTTAACTCACCTGCTTGTAAAGATAGATTAATCTTAGAGAATTATAATCAATTAGTATATTGATTGATGCCACATCCTTTATGATCTCTTTCCTAAAAAATATCAAGATCTTCTGCTCTTCTGTGTAGTTGTTGATTTCTCAACTATTTTTTTTTTATGTTCTGGTTAAAACTGAATACGACAATGAAAGAGAGTCTTTTTCAAGGCTAGTTGCCTTCATCAGTTCTATGCCACAAATCAGTCTGCAACAAACTTGTCTGTCTCACTATCCTAGTGGACATCTCACTGATCCAGCCTATTGATATCAACAAGCTAATGAGTACTGGGGAGCAGGAAGTTACAGTCACTCAAGATGATTCGTTGAGACATATCTGTGGCATGAGATGAGAGATAATGTCCTCTAAAATATGACGGCTCTATCCCTAGTGAAGCTTCTGCTGACCCAAGATTTGGAGGTATATCGATGTATCTCCTGCAAAATAAAAGCCACATTGTCCTGCCTTGCACTCAGTGCTTCTAAGAAAAATGTAAAATGTTCTTTAAGCTTTGTCTAACACTGTGAGAATGCATAACAAATTTGGCTATGCTACTCTTGACTCTTTTAACAGGCTTAAAATTTTAAATACAGCAAAGAAGTTTTCTTCTGTTTCATTCAAGCTTCAGTGAAAGTAATAACTTGGCCATCATGTGTGAGTGGTTCTGATGATTTTCAAAGTGTGTGTAACAGATTGTAACATTCGATGGATCCACACAAAGTCATGAACTGCTAATCATAGCAGAGAGCCTTAGGTTTTCAAACAAAAGAATGTATCTATAGCAATTTTGATGAATTGCAAGTACATATAGCAATTTTAGACGAATGAGCATGTGCCAGAAGTTTCACATTGATTTCCCAAAACCCAGTATGACTATTGTGTAGTAAGTGTTAAGTGGGAGGTCTTGAAATTTCTCCCTCACTTCTAGCCAAGAAAATTAATTAGGATCAAAAACACTCACTGCCTTTATGAAAAACTGTAAATATAAACACCACTATCATACGTCTGAAGAATGCAGTAGAAGTGGCCTCACTACATCTGCATTCAACTCACCTTGTCTGTTCTCTGCAAAAACCAGACGGACATCTGCCATGCCTATGGCAGATGCCAGTACATTGTCATATATTTAATCATATCTTTGCCCCAATTGTAGCCACTCTTCTCAATATGGTGTGTTTAAATGATAAGATTAACCCAGCCTCTGGGAATTATCATGTGCCAATTCTTTTATGAAAGCTTTCTTCTCAATCCTCAATCAGTAAGAAAGAAGAAAAGTATGGCTTCTTTACATGGGAAGGACGGTGATAATTATACATATTTTCTGTTTTACTTTATTACTGTTTAAACTCTCCTGTGCTCTGTCATAAAAGAGTCAACAGGGAAGGACAGCACATTGACACAGACTTCAGTGCATGACAAGTGATGTAAATGTCTTCATAAGGCACATGCATACTGGAGGGCTGGACATAAGCCCCATGAACGCTCAGGCTACTTTTACGTTAGCAAAGATTTTAAAGGTCTAATGATTTGCTGCATTATGAACATCTACTTTGAGCTAAAGAACACACTGTTGCATTTCATACGTCCTCCACTAATAAAATGTAAATATGCTCAGTTGCGTAGCTACATTTAAGGATAAAATATAGAATATTTAGGGAAACTGCCTTACTACCAATGATATCTTTTAAGGCTGCCAGATTTATATGCATCCCAGAGCCTAAGAGCTCTGCATTAAAGGTCGAATGGAAGTGCTCTGCCACTGGGCCATATGATTCCCTGGATAAGATGAGTCAGAAGTAACAGTAATGAGGAAAGATGTGGCCAGAATTCCTACCAAGCCAAATTGGAATTTGAGAAAAACTCCATTATGATTCTGGAGTAACCAGTTCCAAGAAATTCACCCTGTTTGGGGAACAGCAACAACAAATGACAGCTTGTTATTGAGTCCTGGTAGAATATTCACAAATAGTTCTTACACGGCTATACAACTGAAGTTGCCTGAGTCAAATGGTGAGGTTTATGTAGCTGCAAACCGTTTTATGATTAATGTATTTCCGTGGTGATGCACCTGAACAGGTCCAGAAGAGTTGAGGAACTGCATGAACATGTGCTCCAGACATTCATAGTAACTACTTCTTTTGCAAAACTGCATTTGTCCAAATCCACACTTATAGACTCAAAGCATTTCCTGGAAAACAAAAAGCAAAAACAAAACAAACAAACAAAAAAGTGGGCCTTATTTATAGTGGCATTAGTGTGATATGATGGTACAGGTTTCAAGTGAGCTGTTGAGACCTCTGGTTTCTACTTGGCAGGTACAGATATGGAAAGAGCATTGACTTCTCACCAGCATGCTAACAGACTTCAAACATGAAGAAACAGTGAAACATTCCTGAGAGAATTAACACACTCTGGAGAGATATCCTCTTAGGCACAGTGCATAGAGAAGACCTAACAATAGACCAAAAATAAGCTCAAATACGAATCCCTCTGAACCTCACATCTAAAACCTGGCAGGAGAAAAGATATGCAAAATTTCAGTCATAAAACCTACTTACCTCAGTATCTACTGTCCTAAAAAAGACACCAAATTGCAAGCTACGTGAAAAAGTGAGATAAAAATAAACAATAAAACAAAAACACATTGCTAACAGACAAACAAATTAACAGAATCAGATTTTTAAAAGTTCACAGATGTTATAAAAGTTAAAATGACCACGAATATTTTGTTAAGAGCTCTACTGGAAAAAGTGGATGACATAAAAGGGAAAATGGGTAATGGTGGCAGAGAAGTGAGAATTATAAGGAAATGTTAAAAGAGAAAATATAAACATCAGAAATAATTACTTCAATGAGTTCAGCAAGGAAATAATCTGTGAACTTGGAAAATGTTGGTAAAAAATCCTCAATCTGAAACACAAATAGAAAATAATAGAATAGAGCATTCATGAGCTAGGTGGTGGGTAGGGCTTAGGAATGGGGAGCAAATGATGTAATACACATATAACTGGGATTCTTGAAGGAGAGTGAGAAAAAATTAATATTTGAAAAAAGGAAATACAAATTGTCTAAAATTAATGGCAGACACAATTTACAAAGCTCACAGAACGTCAACTGACAGAATGGCAGAGATGTACACACACACAGACATATGTATTATATTGCAAATTCTAAGAGGCAAAGAAAAATGAAAAAACTTAAGGCAGCTGGAATGAAAGAAAACATTGTAATACAGATAGGAACAGATAGAAATATATCAACCTTTTCATCAGAAATATGTAAAAGACAATGAAACAATAACTTTAAATAGTGTATTGTTTAAATTCTACTAATGTAGATATCTGTACATAGTGAAAATATCTTTCAAACATAAGGACGATGTAACAACTTTCTCAGAAAACTAAAAATGTTAAAAATTCATTCTACCAGAGCCATAGTACATAAATTTTAAAGAATTGTTTTTTTTAAATACAAAGAATATGCCAGATAGAAATTATATATATATAATGTGTGTGTGTGTGTGTGTGTGTGTATATATATATATATATATATATGTATAATGAAAGAGTGCTAGAATGGAATGAATAAATGAAAGTAAAAATAAAGTTTCTGAAAAAAATTTAATGGCTCTAAAAGACTACTGTCCAATGAAAAAATTAATACATATGTCTTGCATGTTTTTTAGAATATGTAAGTATAAACAGCACAATAGTCCAGCAATAGTGCAAAGATTGAGAGCAAGAAATTGGGAATATGTTTTTGTACAGCTATTCTACACATAAAGCAGTATAATATTATTTAAAAGTAAAATCTATTTAAGTAAAAGTGTGCATTGCAATTGTTAGGGCAACAATAAACCATTACAAAGGAGGTATAAGTAATAAATAAATAATGGGGATAAAATTGAATCATAATAGCTATTTAGCTTTAAATAAAATAGAAATAACAGCAAAAAATCAAATGAATCAGATACAAACTGGCTAGTAAGGTTTAGAATTTAATCCAACCATAGATATAATCACATGTAATGTAGATTGTCTAAACCCTCAAATTTAAAGGCACATATAGTCTGGATATAAAACAAAACTTACAAATAAACAAACAATATACTCTCTTCAAAAATGCATTTAAAATTTATACATAAAGTAAATGGATGTCAAAGGTATTCATTGCAAGCACTTATCCAAAGGAAACCTTGAGTAGTTATGCTAAGACAGTGTATATTGAGAATAAGCAATATTGCCAGAAAAAAAAAATCACTAAATTACATTATTATCAAGGGGTCAATCCTCCATGAGAACACAAAATCCTAAATGTGTCTACATCTGCCAAAAGACTGTCAAACTTCTTGAAGCAAAAATTGATAGAATTGAAAAGACACACAGAACAAATTTAAAAAATTAGTAGAATATAGAAAACCTGAATTATGCTGTAAGCCACAATGTACTTAAATATATAAATAAAACATTCTATCCAAAACTAGAGTCTTTTAAAGTACACTTGTACATTCACACAAATAGTTAATATTAAGAGCCACAATAAAAAAATAAAAAAGTAAAAAACAAGCAATAATGAAATATACTCTGAATAACTGCAAATGAATGAATCTGACAAAATGTATATGTACATAGAGATTTGTTTTACTTTTTTTTTTTTTTCAAGACAGTCTTGCTCTGTCACCCAGGCTGGAGTACAATGGTGTGATCTTTGTTCACTGCAACCTCCGCCTTCTGGATTCAAGTGATTCTCATGACTTACACACCCGAGTAGCTGGGATTACAGACATGTGCCACTTTAATTAAAAAGAATGCCAGTATTCTTCACATCACCCATCGCAATATGATAAAAAGGAAAGGTTTATATTCATTTAATATCGTTATTTATGTTGATATAAAAATAATAGTACATGAATTATTTTTTTAATATATATATCTAAAGAAATTATATAGAGAATGCAGTAAAGCAAAAAACATTCTTTTTTCATCTCATTTAAAAATTACATCCCTAAGTTAATTACTGTTAATAGAGGGTTGTACATGTATGAATTCTTCCATGAATTAATCTGTGTGATATTTGGAAGTGAATGGTATGACATTCAGTATTATGACATCTTTTTTTTCCCACTAATTATATGTATTAGAGACTGTTCTTGGCTAATACACATAAAGCTACCTCATCTTACCTTTGAAGAAGTATTTAGTATTCCTTAGGATTAAAATTCCACGTTTATTATTTAACCACACATCTCTGGACAATGATTCCCAGTTTTCTGCTGTTACCAATACTATACTGGAGAGATTTCACTTTACTTCTTTCTGTTCACTTGCAAATATTTTTGTTTAAGTCATTACTAGAAGTGGAATTATATGTCAAATATTTATTCAGTTAAATACTTTAACATATGTGCCAAATTGTCAATCCCCCAAAAAGTACCATTATATCTTTTTCCAACAATATATAAATGTCTATATCCCAGATTCTAGTCAACCTCCAAATTATCAGTTTGAAATATAACGTTAGGGGAAGTCTCACGGGTAGGTTGGAGAGGTCAGAGTTGTACAGAAACTCACAAGTTTGATGTTGCTTGTGCCACCATATTATACTAATTCTTAAAAGAGAGAAAAAGCTTGAATATCAGGATAAGTTAGCAATGTAATGATTTTGAACCATTAGTGATATTAAGGCTAAATTTTACCTTTTAAATTCATGTATGTTTTTCATATTTTTCAGTGGTGAAGTTGTTTAGAAAATGTGTAAATTAACTCTAGCTGGCTCAATTATGTGAATAAAAAAATCATCAAATTGTTTTGCTATTGACAAGAATAATATAAATGATTACTACTCATACATATAAAACATATGTATGAAATTAGTAGGAAACATTCATATACATAGTGTAATTATTCCTTGTAACGTTAGTTCGCTCATAATATTGTATTGCGTATTGTCCCTTGAAACATTTGTTTCCTCCACATTATGTTAGTCTCATTTGCCTTTTGTTTTAAGTAGGATTAACTACAAGACTGGCTAGAGTTTTTGTGGTCAAACGAGATCCCTCAATTCTTTCGTAAGAATTCATGTTGAATCCCTTGAGCTATACTGAAATTGCTACTTGTGTTGTACAGATATATTGTGTACATGACAACTGTGCACTGAAACTAGTTTTGCTTTTGAGTGGTTGTGGGTGGTAGAGAAATGATGTGCCATCTGCCAGTTTGCTAAGTTTAAAAATGCTGTTCAGATTTACTGAAAAGCCCTTTGCCAAAAACTCGCAGTTAAATAAATGACTTTGAGAAGAAAATCATTAACATTAATTATCAAAAGCGTTGTTATGTCTTAACATGAACAGGGAATCCAAATTAGTAGGGAAATGGAAAGGGCTCAAAATATGTCTTTCTGAGGATACTTCAAAAAGATAGTGTTGTCGTGGCCCCAGAATTTGTGTGGATACCATCACTTGGTACCATGTCATTGTCACAGTACACAAATGATACAATCATAATGAAACTGTAAGTGGTCACTGGGATGAAAGGGTACACCAGAGTATTTGAAAGAATTACTGGTGGGCCCAGTCTGGATGCTGCCAATCAGTTATCCTTTAGTAGCACTGTCTGTGCACCTTGCTCCCATTTCATGCCTGGGCATGAGCTCAGCCAGCAATGGCAACCCACCCCCGATCACTCAAGGCCTTGGCAGTTGTCATCTGCCAAAAAACACTCAGTCATTTCTAGGCTTTCAGGCTTATAAATTGGAGAAAAGAAACATAGATATTTCTCAAAAATAATGCAAAAGACTGACAGAATAACATATGTGCTGTAGGAAACGTAATTCAGAATGCCTGGATTTCATTATAGACACACGCCTAGGGAAGAAAATTCAGCAAATCATTTGACAAGTCCTTTTTATATGAGGAAAACTATAAATATCTGTATACCCCTGATTGTTATCCTGAAGAGTCTAAGGGAAAAACTAATCTATTTCAATTCTGAAATCATTTTTTAAAAAAAGAATAGTTTGAAACCTATTAATTCTATAACAGAAGGTTTACTTATCTAAAGCACAGTCTTACTTCATTTGCAGAAATTGTTTAGTGGGTTGCATTGAAGAAAAAGATGAATTTATTTAGCCTTTTATGCAATTGGTTGATACTGGTCTTCACTAAAGTTTACAGTGATATCACATTTCTTAGACGCTACCAAATAGATTCAAAATGATGAAGAACAGCTAATTTCAGGGCACTTTATATCTGTGTGTGTCCTAATATTTCTATTTCACAAGCTGTCTTTAAACACAAAGATACGTATTTAGGGGAATGGATTTCTTGAATAATAAGGCAGTTATTTTGCGTGTATTGAGGTGGTTCTGTTCACATCACAACTGTGGTAGGCAGACAGTAGTTCATATAGTACACAGCAAGATCAGGGGAAACCTAGGGCTAAATCATTTGTTGGAAATCTGTTTCTTTGTTTACAGCAGATGGAAGCAGAGTCTGCCCTGAAATTCCCCTAATCAACTTGAACATTTAGTGTAAATTCTATTATATGTATTCGATGGACTAGATTTTCAGCAGCTATTTGATTTTATTCATTTCACTAGTCATGGTAATAGGAAAATTGAGTTCAATGAACATAAGATGCCAAAGATTCATTTGATTTCGCATACATGCTAAAATATTCATAATATAAAGTTTTATGCTTTTTGTTTTGTTCTGTTTTGTTTTTAATGTGTGTGTGTGTGTGTGTGTGTGTTCTTGAAATAAATGTCCCCAAAATATGTGATGTTCTTACCTGGATAAAGAGAACCAGAGAGCACAATGGGATTATTTTCTAGCAAAAACATTTTGCCTTCAAGTACCATTCTAGCATACAGAAACCAAGGCTCTAGCTCAAGCAAACTCATACATAACAAAATGAAAATAATGTAAAGTACAAAGTCCAAAATCTCAGCAGATGCTCTTTCATTTCTCATATTCTCATCTTGCTATGATTTACATTTGAATTAAATTTCTAATTTTACTGAGTGACATGAAATCTAATTAAATCCTCCCATACCAAAGACTTGTCAATTGTGTTAACACGACAACTTTATGAAATCGAAAACATGAAGATTTACAAAGGAGTATACAATTGTGATTTACATAAACATGTTTCAGTTTTAATGCAAGAATATCTTTGCCTATGAAAATATAACGTGAACAACTGGAACACATTAGAATAACATTTATAAAAATCTAGTACACCATTTTATTAAATTGCAAGAAAAAATTTGGTAATTAGCAAAGACATAAGCCATAGTATGAAAATATAGAGCAATTTGATCATTAAAACTCATGAAAGATTGTCCATGAGCTCTGATAAGGAACAGTTACAGAGTAAAACCACATCATCACATGAGAGCTCTAGAAACTTTTAATAAAATGTCACTAATGTTTATTTAAAACACATAAATATGTTTGAAGGCATAACTAAGAATACTAGTGATTCTAGAAAGGCAGTGAAAGCAGTATAGCACAAATCTCCATGCCTAAAACAGACAGAAGATCCCCATGGATAATATAATCAGCAAGGCCAAGCGACAAGAAAAATTCCCTTGAGACCTATAACATGAGAAAGTTGTTACAAATCACCAACTACACGATGTCTGTATCAGAAATTCTACAGTATTAGCAAAAGAATTGGTTTGGTTTAAAAATCAATTAGGAGTTCTTCTCCTTCCTTCCTACTTGTTTTCCTGCCTTCCTCTCTTCCTTCTTTCATTCCTTTCTTCTTAAAAAAGTAAACCTCTTGTGAACAATTTTTAATTCACAGAAAACCACTGGCACGGTGGCTCATGCCTGTAATTCCAGCACTTTGGGAGGCAGAGGCCGGCAGATAAGTTGAGGTCAGGAGTCCAAGACCAGCCTGACCAACATGGGGAAATCCCATCTCTACTAAAAGCACAAAAATGAGCCGGGTATGGTGGTGGGCACCCGTCGTCCCAGCTACTCTAACTTGGAAGGCTGAGGCAGGAGAATTGCTTGAACCCTGGAGGTGGAGGTTTCAGTGAGCTGAGATCACACCACTGCACTTCAGCCTACGTGACAGAACAAGATTCCATATCAAAAAAAAAAAAAAAAAAAGAAACTTTGTGAAAACAGGGCTGAGTTACCATATACCTACACCAAGTTTCCTCTACTATTGACATCTTACAGTACCAGACTACAATTGTTAACAATTAATGAAACAATATTGAAACACTGTTTCTAACTTACAACCACAGTTTATTCAGAGTCCCTTAGTTGTTAACCTAATGTCCTTCTGCTGTTCCAGGATCACATCCAGGATACCAAATTCCCTTCTTCCTGTCTCCTTAAAATCCTCTGGGCTGTGACAGTTTCTCAGACTTTCCTTGTTTTACCTTGATGACCTTGACAGCTGAGAGGAGTGCTGGTCAGGTATTTTGTAGGATGCCTTCAACTGTAATTTACATGTTGTTTTTGTGCTTTTTATGATAAGCCTGTAAGATGTGTGTTTGGAAGCAAAACAACAGAGATAAAATGCCATTTCATCACATCTTATCAGAAGTACTATCATAAGTGTTGATGTTAACTTTGCTGAAGTTGTGTCTGTCAGCTTTCTTTATGATAGCCACGCCTTTTCTTCTTTCCATACTGTAGTCTTTGGAAGGAAGTCACTATGCATAGCCCATACTTAAAAAGTGGAGAGTTAATGATCCATGTCCTCGAGAACAGAGTATCTACGTAAAGTAATTGGAATTCTTATTTATGAAAGATTTGTCTATCTCCCTCATTTATTTCTTTACTGAATTATGTAATTTTTATCAGTATCTCCTCATGAATACATATTTTATACTTTAGATTACAAACCAATACCAGTCTATTTTGTTGCTGAAATTATTCCTTCTTTTGCCATTGGGAGCTCTCTCGTTGGCTCCTGTATTCCTTTTAATTTTTGAGGACTTCTTTATTTTCTGTCACCACAACATGCTCCAGGTTCATCTTGTGTATTTTTTTTTGCCCCAGTGTTAGAATCAACCATTTTTCTCTAGTTCACCTGTTCTCTAGTTCACTAACATGGTCTGTGGAATGTTAAGTTTATAGTTTATTATTACCAGACATTGAAATGTCACCAAATCCTGCAGAGGAGAGTATAGACAGCAGAGGCCAGGACAGGAAGGGCTGAATTCATTGTTTTCTGGTGGGCCATGACTCAGTGATGGCAACGTGGAGGGAAGCCAACGTGGAGGGAAGCCCACGCGAAGCCTGCACAGAACTGAGTGCCTAGGTGAAATGTTACATAAGGTCCTGTGTGTGCACCAGCCAGATACTCATCTCCACTGGCACAGCACCAGCTCGAGGCACGATAATTAAATATCCCAGAACAAGGATCAATTTGAGAAAGAAGGGGAGATAGAGTGAGCATACAGAATCCTCAACTTTACTGTGTTTAATATATTACAATAATTGAATTTGACAGAGTCTACATGGAAGTGATTAAATTGGAGTTTCTGTTATTATTCAGAAGTGAAGATTTGTGATACAAATTAAATCCAGTTATATGAAAATGATATTACATGTCTGCACATCTGAAGTTGAGGTCTGTGAAAGTCATGTCCCTACCCTCTACTCTGCCTTTGATAATAAAATTTCTCAGTGTTTGCTTTAAGTTCTGCTGTATAAATTTATTTCATTTTCAGTGAGCTTGCTTTGCTTCTGCTTGCTTTGCTGAATGCTGACCGGATGTTTTTCCATGTCACCTTAGAAAAGCTTATCTCTCCAACTTGAGTGTTCTTTGTGTGTCTATGCGTTACGCAGTAATATTTCTTTGTCACATTGTGGCCAAGAGAAGGACTAAATCACATTATCTCTGACAGAGAAAATCACTTCCTTATTGAGGTTACATCTCAAAATAGATCACTATGATGCAGCTTGGGCTCCTCCCCTACAGAAAGGAATAGCTGTTTAACCACTTGCTACCAATTTTTGTAGCCAACAATATTCTGACTCAACAGATAGTTGAGCAAACTTTCAATTTCTCTAATTGACTAATATAACTTATTTCCACATTATAAATAGAATTCATGTTTCAGGAGGGGGATTGTTTAGATAACCTGCTGTATATGAACTATACAAATAACTTTCAATGAATTATAAAATTTGGAATAAAGCATTTTTTATTTATAATTCACAATGTTTAACTTGTTGAAAATATGTAAATGTTTTCTTTATTATTGAAAATTTTAATTTATAAGTATAAATTACAGAGAACAAAATTACTCAAAGTATAAAAACTTAAGTCTATTGGAGAGTACTAGTCCATTAAAATCCTAATAGAAAATATTAAAATCTAGAAAACAATTTATAATGCTTTGTCAGCTTGCAATATTATTCTAAAATAAAGACTATGATAAATCTAAAAACTGGAGGGAAACTTTATGTATTAGTCCATTCTCATGCTGCTATAAAAAACTGTCCACTACTGAGTAATTTAAAAGGAAAAAAAATTAATTCATTCACAGTTCCACAGGGCTGGGGGGGCCTCAGGAAACTTAAGATCACGGTGGAAGGTGAAACAAGCACCTCCTTCTTCACAGGGTGGCAGGAAGGAGAAGTGCTGAGCAAAGGAAGACTAGCTTCTTGTAAAACTATCAGATCTCATGAGAACTCACTTACTATCATGAGGACAGCATGGGAGTGAGCACTGCATCATTCAATTACCTCCCACTGGGTCCATCTCATGACATGTGGGGATTGTGGAACTACAGTTCAAGATGAGATTTGGGTAGGGACATAGCCAAACCATATCACTTTATGTATCATTTCAAAATGTTTATAAAATCATAGTAAAGACTATACAAATAAACTATAGTGTGCGATTCCCACTTAAACTTTAAAAGGAGTCTTTATTGGTTTTATTACTATAAATTGAGCCCAAATATCTTTATCTATTTCTTTGGTATTTATGGCAGCATATGTTGTAATTTTTTAACAATACACTAGTCTTTTACTCATGCTTCCAGCCTGTGGCCTCTTCTGTAATTAAAGTGACCCCTTTATATGGCCTCATGAAATGCCTATCAGAAAGCAGACACTGGTCTTTGTTTGCCTATGTGCTATAAAGCATGGGATATTTCTTTCCAAGACAATATAATGAAGACCAGCCTTCAATATGATTTCTAACTAAAGTTGAGATGAAATCTAAAATGTGGATTAAAGTACTTTTAACAAATGTTCAATGATGACAGAGAATGAAGTACAATATGAAGATAATTTAAAATTACCACAGAAGCTTATATAATTCTAGGGCTCCTTTTAAAGGCACTTTACTTTTTAATCCCACTCTGCATTTAAAAAGCAGAGAGAGTTTGGCACTCATCTGGGTTACCATAATTAGAAATAATCTGAGTATATTAGTTCATTCTCACTCTGCTATAGAGAACAACCTAAGACTTGACAATTGTAAAAGTAAAGAGGTTTCATTGACTTACAGTTCTGCAAGCTTACAGGAGTAATGGCTGAGGAGGCCTCAGGAAACTTACAATCATGGCAAAAGAGTGAAGGAGAAGCAACCACATCTTCACAGGGTAGTAGGGGAGAGAGAATGAAGAGGAAGGTGATACACACCTTTCAAACAAGCAGATCCCCTAAGGCCTCTATCACAAAACAGTACTGAGGGATTGGTGCTAAACCATTAGAAGCCACTCCCACGATTCAATAACCTCCCGCCAGGCCTCAGTTCTAACACTGGGAATTACAATTAACATGTGATTTGGGTAGGCACACAGGGCCAAACTATATCATTCTGACCCTGTCTTTTCCCAAATCTCATCTTCTTCTCACATTTCAAAATCTAATCATGCCTTTCCAACAGTCTCCAGAAGTCTTAACTCATTCCAACCTTAACTCAAAAGTTGAAGTCCAAAATCTCATCTGAGACAAGGCAAGTTCCTTCTGCTTATGAGCCTGTAAAATTAAAAACAAGTTCATTGCTTCCACGATACAATGAGGGTACAGGCATTGGGTAAATGCTCCCACTCCAACAGAGAAATTGGGCAAAACAAAGGAGCTGCAGGCTGCATGCAAATCCAAAACTCAACAGCTCAGTCATTAAACCTTAAAGCTCCAAAACAACTTCCTTAGTCTTCATGTTTCACATCTAGATAACCTTGACACAAGAAGTGGGCTCCCAAGGCCTTGGGCAACTCCACCCTGGTGGCTTTGCAGGGTTCAACTCCCACAGCTGCTTTTACAGGCTGGCATTAAATGCCTTTGGCTCTTCCAGGTGCATGGTGCAAGCTGTCAGTGGATCTACCATTTTGGGGTCTGGAGAACAGTACCCTCTTCTCACAGTTCAACTAGGCAGTTCTCCAGTGAGGACTGTTTGTGGGGGCTACTCCACATTTTCCATCTAGACTGCCCTAGTAGATTTTCTCCATGAGGGCTCTGCCCCTGCATCAGACTTCTGTTTAGACATCCAGGTGGTTTCATACATCCTCTGAAATCTAGGGGGCGGCTCCCAAGCTTCAACTCTTGCTCTCTGAATACCTGCAGACTCTTTATCACATCAAAGGTGCCAAGGCTCCAGGTTTGCACCCTCCGAAGCAATGGCCTGGACTGTACCTTGACCCTTTTTAGCCTCACCATGTCAAAGATGCCAAGGCTTGAGGCTTGCACCTTCTGAAGCAATAGCCTGGGCTGTACATTTATGCCTGTTATCCACACCTGAGGCTGGTGCAGCTGGAATGCAGGGCACCATGGTCTGAAGCCGCACAGAGCAGTGGGACCGTGGGCCTGGCCCATAAAACCATGTTTTCCTTCTGTGCCTCTTGGCCTGTAGTGAGAGGAATTGCCATGAAGGTCTCTGAAATGCCTTGGAAGCATTTTTTCCATAGTCTTGTTTATTAACATTCCATTCCTCTTTACTTATGCAAATTTCTGTAGCTATCTTGTATTTCTCCCCAGAAATATGGGTTTTTTCTTTTCTACCACATGGCCAGGCTGCAAATTTTCCAGACTTTTATGCCTTGCTTTCATTTTAAATATAAGTTTGAATTTTAGATAATCTTTTTGTTCATATTCGTGTATACCATTAGAAGCAGCCATGTTTTATCTTGAATGCTTTGCTGCTTAGAAATTTCTTTTGCCAAATACACTAAATTGTCTTCCTCAAGTTCAAAGTTTAACAGATCCCTAGAGCAGGGGCACAATGTTGGCAGTGTCTTTGCAAAAGCATAGCAAGAGTGACCTTAACTTTAGTTCCCAAAAAGTTCCTCATTTTCATATGAGACTTCTTCAGCCTGGACTTCATCACTATCAGCATTTTTGTCCCAACCATTCAACAAGTCTCTAGAAAGTTCCAAACCTACTCTCATCCTCCTACCTTCTCATGAGCCCTCCAAAGTCACCCAACCTCTGCCCATTACTCAGTTCCAAAGTTGCTTCCACATTTTTAGGTATCTTTATAACAGTGCTCTATTTCTCTGGTTGCAGTTTTCTTTATTAGATTGTTCTTACATTACTATGAAGAACTACCTGAGTCTGGATAATTTACAAAGAAGAGAGGTTTAAATTTCTCACAGCTCTGAAGGCTGTACAGGGGGCTTGGCTGGGGAGGCCTCAGGAAACTTACAATTATGGTGCAAAGGCAATGAAGAAAGAAGCATATCTTCACATGGTGGCAGGAGAGACAGAGAACTCCTGGGAGATGGGAGGCCACTAAGGCATCTCTTTAATATTGGGCCAAAATAATTTCAGGACCCAGGTAAAAGAAACAGACTTTCTGTCTCCTAGTCTCAGGATTAATGATACCCCTTATGGCTGAGCATGTGACCATCCATACATTGATGGGAAAACTGACACATACTGAATGTACTTTAATATGCCCATAAGGTATTCACAATATGGTTCTATTATAGATTTATATGAAAACATTTTGTAAAACTTGAGTAATGAATTCTAAACATTATGAAATTTGAGTATCAGAGTCTCAGTCTATTTGGGTCTGCACAAAGCTCAAGCCAGCTTCTTTTACGTTTCTTCTTAAAAAAAACTATCAAGCTATCTCCTGTGGTCAGTTGCTTATAACATGGTATTGTATCTGATATTTACTTTCAAACAGGATTGAAAAGCCAAATTAAATATAAGAAACTAATGTAATCAATAATATTTAAATTTAGACTACATTGTCTTCATATAATATACTCTCAAACTCTGAAAATTTATTCTCATCTTTTTTTTCTGAATAATGATGACCCATCTTGCCAAAAAAAAACTCTATCAATAAATAATAAAACTATCTGTAAAATTTCCCCAAATAGAGAACTCTACTTTTAGCATGATGACTGCCAGACTATCTACAGAACTTAGCTTAAACTAATAATGCATTGGAAGTCAAACTGTCAAACAGTTTAATAATTTACTGAGTTGGCCTTTGGATATGGTAAATGATAGTCCAATTGATATTCCCTGAGGGCTTTTTTTTCAAACAGCAGTATTTTTTGATAGTAGGGATCATTGCTCTCCCTATAATTCTACTGTAACATTCTCTTAATCTCCTTAGGCAAACATACCTTACTTAGTTACTACAGATTTCAATTTTTTTTTACTTTCTTTAATTACTCTTTTGAAAGGTATACCGAATTACATGTTTTCATGTTAGCATCCATTAATTTTTAGGAAAAAGTATAGTGAAGCACCAAGTATCTTTATTTTGTAATTAAAACTTTGCCTAAATCACTTACCATTGACTCATGATTTGCCAACTGCTACATTTGAAAAATCACCTTTTTTCATTGTGTACATTTGATTTTTATCACATTTTCTTTTAAAATCCCAGAAAAGACTTCACAATATTCAAAAGAATATTGTGAAACCTGGAAAAGTCTTAATTTTGTCATTGTTGTTGTTTTTAGATTGGCAGTTAGAAGTAAAAGAAACAACTTCATTTTCCTTTGGTTTTAAAAAATTATGAAAACAGGATGGAAAATCTATTTCATTTTTTCAAACCTAAAATTCTTTGAGAGACAAAGTTTCTCCCTGTGCCTTCCTACTAAATGTAATATGATTTCTATTATTTTAAATATGTTTTTAAAGACACCATCTGGCTATGTTGCCCAGGCTGGAGTGTAGTGACTCTTCAAAGGCAAGATTATAACACACTATAGCTTTGTACACCTGGGCTCAATGATGTTGCTGCCGTTGCCTCCTGAGTACCTGGAACTACTGCATACCACAGCACCCGGCTTAATTCATATTTTTATTGCTGTGACAAAAATACAAGTACTCTTATCTTCCCTCCTCAAAATTTAAGCCAATGTGATTATACGCACCACCACTTCCCAGCCTATACTCACAAATGTAACACTTTCATAACAGAATGGATCTTCTCTTTTGTCTTGTTTTGCCTGTATTTTTTTTTACCCAGCCTGTTTCAATTTTTACACCAAATATCTTTAGAGACAGGGAAAATAAAAATTAAAAAAAAAATGAAAAAAAAACAACTTTGGTCTATGTCCCTGTTGATTGACTTAATGAAACATGAAGATGAGACTTTTTTAATTGTTTAACTTCTAGAGATTTACATTGTAATCAGTTAAAAATCTACCTAAATTATAATATTTTCTTATTCTTACTTGAATATATCTTTTAAAGCTCTAAGAAACATTCAATCTGAGCTGTTTTTATACTTCATGGAAATTTACAATTGTCTATAGTACCCTTTCCTTATATTTCTCATACTCTTGAATCCCAGAATTTCCATAATAAATTTACTATCTTCACTTCCACTAGCCTTTCCCTGAGTGTTCTTTATTACCCTTACATGACACTATTCAGCAAATCACTGAAGGTCTCTCTGTATATCTTACTTAACTAATCCCTTTTTCTCAATACCCATCAGTTGTAATATCTGACTTTCTCCACTTCAAGTAATCTTTACTTTGGATTTCATCCATTTACTATCAGGACTACCAATATAATACTTAACTTTTCTCTATTACTCCATTTTTTAGACTAAATACCACTTAAGTGAAATAATTTGTCATTTTTTCCTTCTCTGAATTCATCACCTCCTATCTTTCCTTCAATAGAAAATTGATCATGTCACCAGTGCTTGAATAGCTTGGATGGATTTCATTAAATACAGGCTAAATCTAAACTCTTTTTCATAGGGTTAAGACTCTTTTTAACTCATTTTACTTTTCTGGTTTCATCCCTGACACCAGCTCCTCAATGTCACATAGTATCACAATAATCCAAAAGTATGATTTATATTCACTAAGTCAGCTCTTTGTTTTGGGGATGTCCTTGGACAAAGATTAGTTAGATAACCTTTTGTTTGTTGGGTTTGATAAAATTATATTTTCAATAAGTCATTGAATGATATTCACAGCTCCAAATAGCCTATATGTATTTTTAAAGCAGATTTTCTTTTCTTTTATTCCCAAATTAATATTAAGAATATCCTGAGATCATCATGAAACTCTCAGCTTCTTCCTTGATTTTTATTTAAAAGTTTAAAAAGTAAAACTATCCTACCTTTCTCAGGCAAGGTGAACCAGAATAATTTTGGGGTTCTTTTGAGAAAAATGACTTTAATCTTCTTTTACATAAAAAATGTTGAATAAGAGATACATTCAGTTACAACGTTCTCTGTTTGACCTGGGTCCCTGAGAAATACACGTCTTCTAATCTAATAATAGAAATATTACAGTTCATTCCATTGTGATAAATGGTGTGGCAAATTTTAAAACTTTCTTGAAAAACTCATATTTTAACTTTCTCACTACCTTTTCAAAATTATGTAAAATTTACCTGAGAAATGAAACGGTCCAAACCCTGTGGTACCTTATTTTCCTGACGTTAATATATCAAATTCATCACGACAAAGGGAGATTTATTACATGCAAAAAAAAAAAAATCAGGAATCTGAGATATTTCTAGAGCTTTTAGGAACACAGCTGTTGTAGGCAGAATTTTACCTCCCGTAATTTTCAACCTGTGGTGTTACGCCAGTGAATGTGTTATATTACATGGCAAGAGGAATTTTGCGGATGTAATTAAGGCTTCAAATGCATTCATTTGAAATAGAGAAATTATTCAGAATTATCTAGGTGAGCCCAATGTAATTACTTGAGATATTAAAGAGGGAACATTGTTTTTTCATAATTGGGTAGAGAAGAGGAGGCAAAAGAGATTCCAAGCTTAAGAGGGAATTAACTTGACATTGCTGGCAGGCAGCCCCATAGAAAGCACGCAAAGGAATGAGGTCAGCATCCAGAAGCAATGCCTGGCCTTAGGTTATAAACAGCAAAAACAAAAGCAAAAACAGGGACTTCAACTTTGAAGCCACAACACACTAAATTTGGTCAAACACCTGAATGATCGTGGAGTAGATTTTTCCTCAGGACCTCAGGTAAGGAAAAAAGCCCAGCTGACGTTGATTTCAGCTTTGGCAGCCCCTAAGCAGAGGATGCAGTTGAGAACACCAGGACTTTTGACCAACAAAAGCTGCTGAGACTTGATACATTTGTGTTGTTATTTGTGTCGTTTTAAGTTGTTAAATGTTTGGTAATTTGCCAGGGCAGCAGGAGAAAACTAACACAACATAGCTGCTCATACCTTGGATTCTTTTTTTTTCACTATATCCACCTGTCAAAACACTATTTTTTTTTAAAGGTCCAACTCAACTGCCACAACTGATCTTCCCATTCTGATGCATTATTGTTGCAACATTATCAGTCCTGTGTATTTGTTTGAGAAATATGTGCATTCTTGTCTCTTTAAATTATGATAGCCCTCCTGGCTCTGTAATCACCACTTTCTTTCATGTATATTTGTATTCCCTTTTCTAACTAGCACAGTATCTGGCACATCACTGACTTCCCAAAAATATAAAGTATGAACTGAAATAACTGTATATTTATCCATTCGGTCCTTCTTTTTCTTCCAAATATTGTAGACATCTCCATTTATTTCATTCACTAATATTTATTGAGGACTTATTCTGTCCCACACTATGTGCAAAAGGTTAAGCTAGTGGCTAGCACAAGCAATTCTTTGCCCTAGTTAGGATTCTAGTAAGTTCCTGCTGCTGAGAGCATACAGTTATCAAATGAATGAAAATGATAATTTCAGACAGTGATGATCAACAGGATGGAGTGATTCAATTTAAGGTGGCAGTCTTTGATTACAAGTAAGAATAAGCTTAGGAGATGATCTTGATGCTGATGACCTTGATGGTGAGACAATGATTTTATGAAGCTGGGCCTGTGGAGATCTGAGCTGAAAGTTATCCAGGCTCAGGGAATAGTAAGTGTCAGATGAAGTTGCAAATAAGCTCGGAATGTTCAAGAAAGAGAAAGATTTTCTGAGTATTATGCAGGCCTTGTGCCAGAAAGAAGATATGCCAGCCTTTCTCAGGGACTTTAAAGGGAGCAATTGTAGTTCCTTTATCTCTGTGCCAACTAGGCATAGCATAAGGATCAGGACATAGATTTATGCAATATCTACATTTTAGAAATAATCTAACTGGACTCTAAATTGAGCCAATATAGGTGAAATATCGTATTATATCTGTTTGATTATACCATATCCTCAACAGAGATTTGTGATATGAACATAGTCCACATGATTTTTTAACATATTAAGTTTCTGTTGCCTTTTTTTCTTTTAGTTAGAGAAAAAAAATAATTAGTAAGTTCTAACCAATATATTATCTCTAAAGTTGTCTTAGAACTACATTTTTCTTAAGCATGCCTCTATATATTATGAAAACGTGTTTGAATATGTAACAGTAGAATTAAAAAGAAATATTCTAATATCTGACACCAAGTAGTTTTGTTCTAATCATGGATTTCAGTTTCTTCATCTACAAGTCAAGGGAGATAAAGAAAGTACTCTCTGATCTTCTCTTAGCTCTAAAAATGTGTGTTTTTTTGACCGCATTATAGCAATGTCATGTTTTAAACTGTATCCATACATATACATAATAACATAAAATGCTATATTTATCAAAGGATCTTTTATTAAAAAGGGTTTTATTGGAGTGTTTTTAAAGGATTTGAGAATCACAGATTTCAACTGTTGCATCCATGGTGAGAATTTTAACCTTTTTGAGTTATCTGTGTATTCAAAAGCTATGGGTCTATAAATGCCTGACCAAAAATAAAAAAGGATGATTTCAGAAACTTACTTGTAGCCCATGTTGACTATTCACAATTACAATAGTTCTATCAAAAAAATTATCATTTTATTTGCATGGTCTGAAGGATCCAATCATAAGAAATTAAAGTAATAATATACACTTTAGGATACTCATGTATTTTCATCTCTTATCTGAGTAGGTCTTTTCAATAATTTTTTTATATATTCTGCCTTAATATTTCCTTTTACTGTAAAGCATAAGACTTTTAACTTTGGTGGCAGGAACCTCCAGGGAACAGGAATAAAATGTTTCAAAAACTTAAATTAAGGAGATAATTTCATACTCTGATTTGGTGGTTGTCACATTTTCCTCTTAGAAATAGATCATGAAACTTTTCACAAAATAACATTTCTAGATTCTTGCTCTCCATTATCATTTGGTCCTCTCTCGTTTGAAATTCTCAGAATAGTTAAAAGAGTAAAAACGCCTGCAGTCTAATCCTTACTGCTTTACATTTGCTATATTGCTGTCAACGTTGAAACCTTTGTATAAACTTCAGATTTCACCTCTGCAGTTTCCAGTAGGTTGAGGTGGTACAGTCTGTGTACCACATGTGAAATGCCTAGGTTTCACGTGGCATATCTGTTAACTGAGGAAACATGGCAATTCACCCTCAGCCTGGACTCACAGGTTCTATTTTATTCCTCAGACACATATTGTCTAAGCATTAAAAACTACTCCAAACAAATTATTAAATAAAAATGTATACTAGGTTTCTACAGCTAAATGGTAAGCTCTCCTTTTCTCCTTTTTGACCTTCTTTCTTTCTTTCTCTTTTTCTTTCTTTCTTCTTTCTTTCTTTCTCTCTCTCTCTTTCCTTTGTCTTTCCTTTTTTCTCACTTACATAAAACATAAGGTTAACACTTTTTAATTTTTAACTTTGAATTTTCCTGAAAATCATCTACCATTAATATTTACTTTCCCATGTCTTATGTTCTCTCAGAAAAGTTATGTTAATGCCATATTTTCATTCTTACTGTGAAAAAAAAGGTTGTATGCAATATTTTATTTTTAAATACTACTTTTCAAACTGTTCACAATGGATTGAGTCTGATAACGTATGGCCATTAAATCACAAATTTTCAGCTCCCAGAAACTCTATCACACAGTGAAAACTGGCAGTCAAGCATAATAACAGGGTCATCATTGCTATATGTCCATCAATTTTTGCAGTTTAAAATGTAGAGTGTCCCTTTACCTTAAACTAGGCCTGAAGCTTAGTCAATCCTTTACTGATAAAGGTATACTCTAATCCCAAAGTGGAATAAGTGATTTCGGTAATATATTTTATAATCACAAATTGATTTTTAAAATAAGTTTTGAAAATATAGAAATTAAATCACACTGGTTGTGCACTTAATAATTATTTTATTATGTAATTAGTTGTGTCTTGGTTAAGAGCAAGAAATCCAGAACTACACCTCAGTGTTAAAATCCCAGTTTCAGGAACTAAGCGTTTATATTATTCTACAATTTAATAAACTTCTCATTCTCTCAATTTTTTTTTTGGTAAAAGGGGTTTATAATTACATATATATGTATATATATATATATTTATACACACACATATAATGGGAAGTGATCAGAATATATATATATATATGTGTGTGTGTATATATATATTCTTATTAACACAGGGCAAATAAGATCAACAGCAGTTCAGCGGTTTAGAGGTCACATTTATTCACAGCTGGGGGAAGGAGGACACTCCTCCTTTCAGGAGTACTTGGGGGTTGCATTTGAGAATAGAGTAAGCAGGCAGGAGTTATGTGACGCAGACTTTGTAGTAGCAAGAGGTGAGGTGGCTCCTGCTCACCTCTTGTTTATTTGAATAATTGTATGTGCTGGCTGAAAGTGAAGCCCACTAGGTTGTCCACTTGATAGAGAAATTATCTGAGTAGAGAGCATAGGTTAGAAATTTTGGTGTGCAAAGTATTATTAGTGATCAAATGTTTGTGGAAGAATGAGGGAGAAAGCAAGATTAGGCAGTGAGAGAAATCAGACTATGCTATGAGACCAAAGAAGTTTTGACCAATTCCACCCAGGCCCCTGTCACACAGAGTCTTCAGAATTCCTCCATCCTGAGCCAACATGACGTTGACTTACACACCTGCTATAATGAGTCTTTGGATATGGGTTACCCTAGGAAGGACATACCCTTGTTCAAGTCAGTTGTCTACAGCTACAGAAAATTTGAAAGCAATTGACAGTTGTCTACCGACACTTCTAAAACCTGGCCAGCACCCTTCCTTGTGGAATAAACAGGATTATGTAACTTTGTGTTCATAGCAGACAATAGCTTACCCTACGTGGAGCCATCTGACACATAGAAGGCCAGCTCCTTTAAGGTTTCACTAGGCTTCTTTTCCTGGGAAGTATGTATAAGAGGAGAATTAGCAGTATAACTGCAGTTCCTAGTTTTGGCTGTTTGAAGGGCCATATTCAATGCTCGCCACCTTCTACCTCTACTGTTCATCCTCCATTCTCTTCAGCCTTAGTCATCACGTCTGATTGACTAGTGACTTATCTGGACTGTGACCTCAGCCCTAATTATTGCTGTTATCTTTAAATGCAGTCTAAAATGTTTGCAGATGAGACATGACTTTTTATTTTTAAAAATAGTTCCCAAACAACTGCACGTATATTTCTTCAAGGTTATTTTCCAGCATCAAGGCAAAATGTGGAAAATGGAGACTCCTCAAAGAAAGGAAGGAAGCAAAGGAGGAAAGAAGGAAAAATCTTAAAAAAAGATCATTGGAGAGTCTATGTCTATAAAGCATTAACATGTTAAAGCTTCAAATGTTTAGGGTCGTTGAGTTTCTTTCCCACAACTAAGAACTGCTTGAGCAATATACATAATGTATGGGCAATTTGTCACATACTCATCAAAAATTTGGCATCATTTATATATCTAGTTTATAAAATGGACTAAACATGGAAATGGAACTACAAAGTGACACTTAAGCCTTTTGATCTGGGCGTTAAATTCTCGGGAATACTGATTTAGTTTTCTTAATAGAAGCCTGCTCATTACATAAGGCCAAACCTGAGAAGTGTTGGTGCATTTTTTTCATCCTCAGTGCTATATTATAGCATTCCTTTGACAGTAAAGTATCTCCTGCTGTGACAAGTATTGATCTTATTTTTCCTTTGAGACTGCTAACAAGCCAAACTGTAGCTTCATAAAATATTCAGCTGGAGCAGTGGTATGTCAGAACTATAAGCTAACAGGAAATTTACTTTTGTTCTCACATGGGAAAATAAAACACAATTAGTAATATCCATATATTTGCTGATAACATAATTGTTTTATCAGCTAAATGACTGATCTAAGAATTGAAGCCAATATTTTTGATTTTCATCTTAAGTATATGTGTGCTTTTGACTAGAGAAAATAATAATCAATCAACATTTTATGTAATATAGTAAGACTCAAAGAACAAAATTGAGAAAATTACATAGCTTTAAATCTATCATGAAATAACACTTCAACATACAGTTTTAAAATTATTCCTATACCAAAATGTATTTGTAATTAAATATTCTGCCTAAATAATAAGAACTCAAGAAAATATATTTAAATGTTTCTTTATTTATTACTTATGTCATGCTTTTGTAAACACCATGAATAAAGTGATTAAACATAGAAGATTTCGATTATTGCTGACTGACATTTAGTTAGAATATTAATAGACATTTATAGAAAATTGTAGTAATAGTACTTACAACGCAATTATTAGTGACATTTGTCCTAAGGAATTGTTACAAAAATAAGAATACAAATGTCTGGAACTCTAGAAATTACTGTATTGCTTAACAAATGCGTAAATATATCACTTATTTAAAGAAAATTACAAACTTCGCAATGGAAACCCATTCTTAAATGACATATTTCAACTTTCCTCAAAGGTTGCAATAATGTAGTACATTTTCAGGTTTAAAATTTGAAACATTTCAGTACAGTTGATCCTTTCTATGAATGGGTTCCACATGCATGGATTCAAGCAACTACTGATGGAAAACATATTATTTTGAAAAAAGGGATTTTTGTGTCTGTACTGAACAATTAAAGAATATTTGTTATTATCGTCATACCTTAAAATTAGATATAACAATTATTTACATTGTATTTACATCGTACTTGGTATTATAAGTAATCTAGAAATGATTTAAAGTATATGTGAAGATATGCTTAGGTTATGTGCAAATCCTGCATTATTTTACAGAGGATATTTAAGCATCCATACGTTTTGGTATGCTTGGGGGTTCTGAAACCAATCCCCATGGATATCAAGGGACAACTGTGATAACTCATATCTTGAAATAATCCTGCTTATGTAACTAAATGTATTCAATTACCTTTTAGAAGTAAGTTATTCGGTAGCAAATGGAAACAAACACAGAGAAAGTAACATCAAATGGATTATTCAGCCCTTTTACTCAACTTAGCATTAATAGAAGGAAATAGTCTATTGTTTGAGAAACCTCCTCCAGAAAATGAAAGAAAAAGCCATAATATTAAGTAGCCTCAACCAGTATCTAAACTATATAATATGCCATTCAGTGCTTTTCTTTTAAAACTATTTTACCTAGCTCTTTTAGGTGTGAATGTCATAGTCTGCCTTATACTTACAGAAAACAGACTGTAATTTATCAAGTTATCTTTTATTGAAAATCATATATTGCATAATAAATTTGCATCCTTTGAAGAAAAACTTTTCACTTTTGTACAGATTTTCTATAGTAACACCAATTACTACTTATATTTGTCCTAGGAGACTCTGTATCATAAGAGTCTATTCATTTCATTGAACACTGAAAATTTCCAAAATACTTAATATTTGAATTTTAAAAGTACCATTTTAATGTAAGGGTTTGCAATTTCAACCTTGATCCTAAAATAATAGAATAAAATTGCATCCGTATCAAGTAAAGCAAGAAATAAACCGGATATCAATATGTTGCTTTCAAGAGAGTTTATAAGAAGATAAATTTCCTTACCAGTCATCTAAACTGACCTTTTGTGTAAGGAAAGAGTATCCATTATATGATTGTGATTCAATCACAGTGTCTTCTGTGATTTTTTTTTTTTTTGGCAAATATAAAAAAAAAATGAACTTATCATCCTTCCAATTGACTATAAAAATCCTGAACAGCCTAAATCCCATAAAAGAAAGACAAAAGATTTATGCATGCAGCCTATTCATAGATTAAAGCTTTGGCTCATGTTTGATAGTAGCTTAGAAGACTTTGACAATTTAGTACATAAGTTGCATGAAATGATCATTAACACGAATTTAACACAATATCTCATCTACATAGCCACATATAATGTTTTGGACACCTTGTTTATTATATATGGGAAGATTGAAAATACTATTTTTATTTACTATATAGCTGAATTTTTGAAACAGTTCCTAAGGGTGTTCATATTTCTGATTCGATAGAATTCCTAAATACAATTTCTGGCTTTTGGCACATTTTCATTTTAATACAAAATTGTGGTAAGATTAGCAAAAATTCAATGTTTTCCAGGTTTAAGTAAAACAAAATTGCTATTTATTTAAGGAAGATAATCTTTTACTACAGTATCATTTTTTGTAACTCTTTTCCCTCCGCCATGTTATGGTGTCTGTGCTGAGGGTCAATTGATTTATGCAATTTGTATTTAATGATACATATACACTTTTTAAACTAATATAAATAAGACATTTCCCCCACTTATACAGTAGAAAATGTCTAGTGCCATTTGTAGATAAATGAAGTTACTGAAATATTACCACTATGGGTTGAAATATTATATTATGGGTCTGCAAAGTTCTTCCATAAAATAATTAACTCAGGTATGCCATTATATACGTGTGGCTGCATAATACACAAGCCAATTTCCTCCAGCTTAGTATAAAAGATATGTTAATTATTCTAATTAAGTAGACAAAATATATTTCCTAATGTTATCAATGGTTTTCAATTCCATATGAGAACTTTTTTGAACTTAGGTAATAATTACAGACGATGCTTTATATGTCAGTCTTGTCAAAGACACTTCCTAAATATAAGAATAGGCACATCAAAAATATTTATGTCTTGTATTTGAAAGCATTCCAAAGCAGAGTTATGCTTATCTAACTTCATGCTATTTTACAATCTCAAAAAGAAGTGGGTCATAAATTATGAATAAAAATCATAATTCAATAAATTATTAGTCATATAACATTCACTATTCAATAACTGTACTTTTATAAAAATGAAAGTTACCCTTAATCTCTGTTTTGGGTCATGTTTATAATTTGTTTTGTTTTATAACCTTAGGTGATTTCAGAAAATATAAATTCTGATGTGAAATGGAAAGTCCCTAGTTAGCATCACATGGATATTTTTCTTCTCTGGCTTAACATACCTCAATTAACTGCCCTCCACTTATATTTTTTTCCTAAACAAGTCCCAAATACTTCTGCCTGCCTACCCTCTTTCAATATACCGTTCTAACAATGCTTCCTTTCCTTAAAGATGTTTGCAAAGGAATCTCTAAGAAATTATATCTGAAAACAGATTGACAGAACTTCATAATATTACTCTTTGTTTAAAATTAAAAATTCAGGGTTTTTTGTTTTGTGTTAAAACACAACACAATTTTTCATCTTAACCACCTTTAAATGTGCAGTGCAGTAGAATTACATGCATTCAAAATGTTGTGCAACCACCAGCACCGTACATCTCTGCAACTCCTTCATCTTATAAACTGAAAGCCTACCCATTACAAGTTTATATATAAATTTAAGGAGCATCATTTTATCTGTTTTGTATGAGTTCATACAAAACATTAAAAAATTTGGGGTCAGGAGCAGTGGCTTATGCCTGTAATCCCAGCACTTTGGGAGGCTGAGATGGGCAGATCACAAGGTCCAGAGATAGAGACCATCGTGGTCAACATAGTGAAACCTCGTCTCTACAAAAAATACAAAAATTAGCCAGCCGTGGTAGTGGGCACCTATAGTCCCAGCTACTGGGGAGGCTGAGGCAGGAGGATTGCTTGAACCCTGGAGGTGGAGGTTGCATTGAGCCAAGATCATGCCACTCCTCTCCAGCCTGGCAACAGAGTATGACTCCATCTTAAAAAAAAAAAAGTTGGATTGTGTTTTGATTTTATTTAATGTAGTAATCATCAGTATGTGAAGGCTGATAGACAAAATAAACCTACTATGTTCTCACAAAAATTATAAATTATATAAAATAATATTTAAAATACATGATCATATTAAAGGTAAATCCTATAACAAAAAGCCCTATACCAACACCTGTAATATGACTGAATTATGTTTTATATTTTAAATTATAACTTAATATTACTTTTATTGATATTTTTATGTAATGATATATCAAAAGCCATAGTCAAAACCGATTCTCATTACAACTGTTAGAACCGAGCAGCAATATAAAAGCCGAATACTCAGCAAATGCAGCAAGATTAAATCTCCTTATATTTATTGAAACATGGCTTGGTTAATAACCGTAATGATAATAATTATGTTTTTGGAGATTGATGCATGTCAAAAATACACAAAATATTTTACTTGCACTATTTCATTTGTTTTTCACCATAATCCTATGGCAAATAAGGAATGTCCTGAAGTAATTAGCTTCATGAAAACAAAAAATGTATTGTTACACATACAATGCTTGTGTGTGTGTGTGTGTGTGTGTGTTTTGTAAAATTTCCAAGATTCCTACTTTTGAACCATAAGATTAAATGGAATTTAGAAGTAATGTACAGTCCAATATAACTGTATAAAAATGAGAGAGAGAGAGAGAAAAGTGAACCATCAATGAATGAAGGAGTGAACTTAAGTAAAAACAAGGACAATTGAAATGCAGAATAACAGTATCTTTCTATAACTGGCTTTATATTTAATACAAAATAAATAGTTTAAACAATTACTTTGTAGCTGCCATTACCCAAAAGAAATTTTGAAGTTTCAATTATTTACATGTCAAATTTGTCAAATTTGTTTAATGTCTTTCACAAACAATATTGCACAAAGACTGCATGCCAATTTTATTTTTCTTTATATTTGTTAAGTTATCTATCAATCTTTAAAAACATGTAAATTATGTTCATGTCTAAGATATGGAAAATAAATTGCTGAAGATCTGCTAAAATAAGATTTATTTATTAGAAAGATATAACTATAAAACATGTAATATGACCAGAATAAATATGTATGTGGATTCTGATCTCTAAATAGCTTACATTTATTTTATTTAAAAATAATGAATGGAACTGACAAACCATGGGTTAATGTATATCCAGTGAATGATACATACAGCTTGGTGCTTTAGCAACAAATTCAGAAATTATATCATCTAGATTTGAATCTCAATTCCTCAATTGCTAACTCTGTTAACTTGAGCCAACTACTACACCTTTCTATGTGACATTTCTTTCATGTGTAAAATGCAGGTAATAATAGTGTTACTTCACAAGGTTGTGATGATAATTAAATGTGATAATTTATAGAAAGTATTTACAAAAAAGCCAAGCATGAAATAAATATTAGCTGTTATTATATGTGATAAAAAATAAAAAATATGCAATTAAATACTGCATTTTGATTATAAAGTGACTTTATTTAAATTCAAAAAGATTTATAATATATATTTTAAGTCCAGATAGGATTAATACTTCTAATTTATAAAACTGCCATTGACATACACTCCTCTTGATTGTGACAATTTGCTGGGTTTTCCTTATTTTTTTAATGATGTTGACAGTTTTGAACAGTGCTGTTCAGGTATTATGTACAATGCCTTCAACTGGGATTATCTAGGATTTTTCTCATGATTATATTGGGGTATGGATTTGGGGCAGAGGATCACAGAGGTAAAATGTCACTCTCATCCCATCACATCAAGGGTACACATTTTCAATATGTCTTATCTCTATTCATACTAATCTTGAACTTCTGGATGAGGTAGTATTTTTATAGATTTTGTCATTACAATTTACTCTTTCTCCCCCATTTTATAGTATACTTTTACTTTATGGAAGAAAGTCAGTATGGACAACAGCTTAAGAAATGGGAAGTTACACCCCCCTCTTTGAGGGTAGAATATCTCTGTAAATTAGTTGTTTTTACATAAGATATTTATTTGTTATTTCTTCCTTCATTCATTCTTTCCCTTTTTTTTAAACTTTTATTTTAGATTCCAGAGTACATATGCCAATTTATTACAGGGGCATATAGCATGATGCTGAGGTTTGGGGTACAAATTATCCCATCATCAGGGTATTGAGCATAGAATTCAACAGTTAATTTTCCACACTTACTTCCTCCCTGTCTACCCCCTTCAGTATTTATGATTGCTATTTTTATGTCCATGAGTACTCAACCATGTTGCCGCAGAGGACATGATTTCGTTCTTTTTTATGGCTACATGGTATTCCATGTTGTATATGTACCACATTTTCTTTATCCAAACCACTGTTGATGGGCACCTAGCTTGATTCCATGTCTTTGCTCTTGTGAATAGCGCTGCAATGAACATGACAGTGCATGTGTCTTTTTGGTAGAATGATTTGCTTTCTTTTGGATACATACTCAGTAATGGGATTGCTGGGTCAAATGATAATTCTGTTTTAAGTTCTTTGAGATATCTCCAAATTGCTTTCCATAGTGAATAAAGTAATTTACATTCCTGTTAACAGTGTATGAGTGTTCCTTTTTCTTCAGAGCCTCACCAGCATCTATTAATTTCTGATTTCTCATTAATAGCCATTATGACTCATGTGAAATGGTATGTCATGGTGGTTTTGACTTGCATTTCTCAGATGCTCAGTGAAGTTGAGCATTTTTTTCTTTGTTTACAATTGCTTTTGAGGAATTGGTCATAAATTATTTCCCAAGACCAATGTCCAAAATATTGTTTTCTAGGTTTTTATCTAGATTCTTATAGTTTGAGTTCTTACATTTAAATCTTTAATCCTTCTTGAGTTAATTTTTGCATATGGTGAAAGGTAAGTGTTCATTCTACTGCATATGGCTTGCCAGCTATCACAGCACCATTTATTGAATAGGAAGTCCTTGCCCTATTGCTTATTTTTGTTGACTTTTTTGAAGATTAGATAGCTGTAGGTGGGCAGCTTTATTTCTGGGTTTTCTATTCTGTTCCATTAGACTATGTGTCTGTTTTTGTAACAGTGTCATGCTGTTTTGCTTACTGTAGCTTTCTAATAGTGTTTAAAGTCAGGTAAGGTGATGCTTCTAGCTTTCTTATTTTTGCTTAGGATTATTTTGGCTATTCAGGCTCATTTTTGGTTCCATAAGGATTTTAGAATAATAGGGGTTTTTTCTAGTTCTGTAAAAAAATGACACTGATAGTTTGATAGTAACAGCATTGATTATGTAGATTGGTGTGGACAGTTTAGTAATTTTAACAATATTGATTCTTCCAATCCATGAGTATAGGGTATTTTTACATTTGTTTGTCATCTGTGATTTATTTTAGCAGTATTTTGTAGTTCTTTTTGTAGAAATATTTTACCTCTTCATTTACATGTATTCATAGGGGTGTGTGTGTGTGTGTGTTTGTGGGGCAGTGTGTATGTCTACTGTAAATAGGATTGCATTCTTGATTTGTCTCTCAACTTGAACATTATTGGTGTATAGAAATGATACTCATTTTTATACATTGATTTTATACCTTGAGACTTTACTGAAGTCATTTATCAGTTCTAGGAGCATTTTGCAGAGTCCTTAAGGTTTTCCGGGCATAGAGTCTTATTATCCATGGAGAGAGACATTCTTTTCATCTGCACACAGAAAATAATACAATATCAACCAAATGCTCATCTATAAAGCAAATCTTAATGAATTTAAAAAAAAAATTGAAATCATATCAACCATACTCAGAGACTATAATGGAATAAAAATAGAAACCAACACCAAGAAGATCTCTCAAAATTACAAAATTAAATGGAAATTAAACAACTTGCTTCTGAATGTCTTTCAGGTAAATGATGAAATTAAGTCAGAAATAAAGCAATTGTTTTTAAATAAATGGAAACAGAGATGCAACATATCACAGTTTCTAGGATGCAGCAAAAACATTCTTAACAGGAATGTTTATAGCACTAAATACCTACATCAAAATGTTAGAAAGATCTCAAATTAAAGATGTAACTTCACACCTAGAGAAATTAGAAAACAAGAACAAACTAACTCCAAAGCTAGCAAAATAAAATGAATAACTATAACTAGAGTTGACCTGAATAAAATCAAGACCCCAAAGACCATACAAAGAATCAACAAAACCAAAAGTTTTTCTTTGATAAACAAGATCAATTGACCATTCGTTTGTCTAACAAAAACAAAAGACAAAATCCAAATAAACACAATCAGAAACTACAAAGATGACATTAAAACTGATCTCTCAGAAATAAAAAAAAAAAGATCCTCAGAGACTGTTTCAAATACTTGTATATACACAAAAGAAAATCTAGAGGAAATGGATAAATATTTGGAAACACACAATCTCCCAAGATTGAATTGGGAAGAATTTGAAACCTTGAACGGTCCAATATCAAGTTCCAAAGTTGAATGAGTATTAAAAAAAATACAACCCCAAGAAGCCCCAGACTGAATAGACTCACAGTTGAGTTCTGCCACACATGCAAATAAAAAAAAGGTACCAATTCCACTGGAACTATTGCAAAGTATCAAGGAGACAGGAACACTCTCTAACTTATTCTGTGACTCCAGCAGCACCCTGATACCAAGAGCTGGCAAAGACACCACAAAAAAAGAAAACCACAGGCCAGTATCCCTGATGAACACAGACACAAAAATCTTCAACAAGATACTAGCAAACTGAACCCAATTGCACATCAAAAAGTCAGTTCACCCCAATCAAGTAGGCTTCATTCCTGGGATGCAAGATTGGTTCATAATATGCAGATCAGTAAATGTAATTCTTCACATAAAAGAATTAAAAGGAAAAATCATATGATCCTCTTAATAGATCTGGGAAAATCTTTCATTAAAACCCAACATCTCTTCATTAAAACAATCTGCAAGAAACTAAGCATCAAAGGAACATAATGCAAAATAATGTAAGCCATCAATGACAAACTCACAATCAATTTCATATGGAAAAGGCAAAAGCTGAAAATATTCCTCTAGAAAACTGGAATAAGACAAGGATCCCCACGCTTAACACTCTGATTCAACACACTAGTGGAAGTGCTAACTGGATCAATCAGAGAAGAGAAAGAAATAAAAGGCAACCAAATAGGAAAATAGCATTCTTCTTTTATTTCATCATTTATTTATACCATTATCAACTCCTAACCACATTTTTCACTTGCTTTCAAAACCTATTTTTTAAATATAGATGGGGTAATAACTCCTTTTTTTCTTAGCATACACCATTTAAAAAATCCTCTATTGAATCCATTATTCAGCATACACTGCTATCATTTTTATTATCTAATATCATTGATCACACCATCCTTTATCTTTCTGGTAGCATTTTCTCCCCTAATAACTTTATATATGCTATTATTTAAAATTGAATGTTGGTCAAACGCTCTATTACTCCTCTCTAGCATCTTAAATGTAGCCTTTCAGAGAAGGGCTGACCTAAGTGCAATGCCCTGAATGTTTATGACCCCCTCAAATTCATATGTTGAAATCCTAATCCCAAAGGTGATGGTTTTAGGAGATGAGCTTCTAAGAGGTGTGACTAGTTAATGAGGGCAGACCCCTTATAAATAACATTATTGTCTTTTATAAAGACATTTCACCACAGAGATATTCCTCATCCCTTCCATTAAGTGAAGTTATAGCAAAAAGACAGCTATCCAGGAAATGAGCCCTTACTAGACAGTGAATCTGCTGGTGCCTTGATATTGGGCTTCCCAGCTTCCAAAACTGTGAGAAATAAATTTTTGTTGCTAAAAGGCCACTGTGTTTTTGGTATTTGTTACAGCAGCTCACTCAGTCTAAGACACTAGCGCATGCCATTATTCTGTTTTTGTACCAAGAATTCTATGACAGGCACAAATTATTTTTGCTTTCACAAATTCAAATAGTATTCTCTATGGAAGGTGCATATACAGTCTAATTAAAAAATGCACTAGTTAGTTTAACTCTCACTTTCCATTAATTTTTTTTAAACTTAAAACTATTCTCAAATTGTAACGTGCCATATGTAAAAAATTATAACCTCAAATAATGTTTTAAATATCAATGTGCAGTGTTTTGTTATAAAAAGAAGTTACTTAAATTTTCAATTGAATTTGGTTTTCCTTTTTTGAGAATTATTTCTGAATAATATTATGCCTAAGTGAAGAGAACTTTAATATTTTGATGACCTTTTATTTTCATTTTTATTTTTACTTTTTGGACAAAGTCTTGCTCTCTTTCCCAGGCTAGAGTTCAGTAGCATGGTCTCAGCTCCCTGCACCCTCTGCCTCTCAGGTTTAAGTGAGTCTCCTGCCTCAGCCTCCTGAGTAGCTGGGATTACAGGTACCTGGCACCATGTCCGACTAATTTTTGTATTATTAGTAGATACAGGGTTTCACCATGTTGGCCAGGCTGGTCTCCAACTCCTGACTCCAAATAATCTGTCCACCTCAGCCTCTCAAAGTGCTGGGATATTCTTGTTCTTGGTATACTATTTTATGTATTTCTAAAGAAATCCTATTATGAGTATATAAAGTTTGAAATAATAATAATACAGTTAATAAACTTCATCTAATAATCTGACCATATTCTGGTTAAAAAATTTAAAAGCCATAACTAAAAATACATTCAGTAAATTTGGCACAAAGGTATAATATCCATGATTTATTGAATATGAATTATTTCTTTGCTAAAGAAAGCATCAGTATTCATCGCCAAACAAAGCAAATGTTTGAGGCTGAGGACTTCACGATCTAAATTCAAGAGGCTTACATACATATTCAGATGCAAAATCTAAGTATTTTGATACTTAAAACACAGGAATCAATTAGCTATGCCAGAGACACAATAGAAAATTCTACGATGCTAAAAAATTGTGCATAAAGCATCAGCTGGCAATTTGTACACAAACATACAATGTCGTATAACACGAAATTTAGTAGAGTTATTCTGCTAATGTCCAGAAAACTCAGGATATTTCAGGATGCTAGAATCCCTGCCATCTCTCTTTTAATCTTGTTAATAAGAAATATAAAATTACGCAAGTGCAATTTTCCATTTCATAGTAGTTGAATCTCTCCTTTCTTTTTTCTATGACAATTGATCTCTATTTCTTCATAGTTACCTATTGAGCATTCTTCCTTATATTTGCAAACTTTCTGTTATACCCTCCTATTTATTACAGTCTTAATTTGAAATGCTAAACTCTGGCTTGGCCAGGGAATCAAGAAGCAGAGGCATCAGTGTCAGGAGAATAATGTGGAATGTAGTGAAGGCATGATGTGGAACTGAGGGAATCCAATAGAATTTCTACAATAATAGAGGCCTTAAGTGCACTGGTGTAGTTAATTGACACAGGTTTTCAGCTTCTGAGTAAATCCTGATAATCCATATTGAAGTAGCCAAAGCAATGATGCACAAACAGCATCTGCAGCTCAGCTACAGGTTGAAGAGTAAACATAGAACAATATCTTTAGATTATATAAAAATAAATTGCCAATAAAAGTGCCTCAAGAATAGTATCTGCTTACATCTTAAAAGCCAAGGATATCTTGGTTATTTATAATTTAAAGTGATGTCATTTTCAATATTATTTTGACAATAAAAATGATGCTGAAATTTATTCAAAGGCTTTATTTAACACATACCTTTAAGTAATTAATTTTCACCTTGTTCTCAGGATAACAGACTAAACTTCATACACTTTCAATATTAATTAGCATAATTAATGAACTTTTGCTCTTATCTGCTATTATGTCATTTCACATTCATGATACTTTCATGTAGTTATTTCATGACCATATAACAGATGAAGAATCTATAACTTAAAGGGCTAAATGATCATGAAAAATTATGCAATTAGAAGGTAGTTAACTTGTATACAAACGAACTCCCATTAAAATGTAACCACAGAATGGATGGTTATTAATTTAATACATACTAAAAATATGTAAATCTTAACTGAATCTTTTATCAAAGCAATTTGTAAGCAACAGATGGACAGATGATGGCCAATGTGTCCAAAATAGTTCTCCATTTAAAAATAATAACATAGTACACCCTGTTCGTGGTGTAAAGTAAGAAATATGTATAAAATGAAAAAATAATTTTAAGGCATTCATCCATTTCTGAGAGTACATTTTTTAATCTTCAAATTTTAGCAAAAACCAATATTTAGGTAGTGTGATTGTCCTGCTTTCTAGATAAGAAGGACTTTGCACACTGAGCAAGAGTGAGAAAAGGAATTTAATGATCATAACTCCATGTCATACCCAGACATGAGATGTCCATTGTCCTGTAGCTATAGAACATAGCATCAGAGCTAAATAGAATCAAGCAACAACAAAATCAGAAAAAGTATCATTCAAATGGCCCATCTAGGAAAAAAACATTGTTCAACATGGGATTAAGAGAGAGATATATGGAAAATTTAAACTAAGTGTTATTTTCAGAAAAGAGAAGGCCACGCATGGTAATTTCTGAATTGCTTTAGGCCTCTTACATGGGCTGGTAAAACAGTGCTCTACCAGACCAGGCACGGTTCATCCACAGAATCCAAATAATATTTGGCTTGGATTCAGTTTCTTCACCACTTACAGGTTTAAGCTGATGAAGTGTTCTGGAGTACATCTTTTTGACAAAATGATTGCATGCAATTGAACTATGAATGATAAGCTTCTCGGGTTCAGAAATAGGTCAGGCACATTTTCATTGTTACAATTTATTTCACTCCAAAATTTAGTGGATGTATTCCTGCCTCATGATGTTTACTTAAACTTTAGGGAGCTTAAGAGTTCTATAAGCTACTGGGACTACTGGGAGGGTTTATTGGTTCATTCTCCTGCTGCTATGAGAAAATACCTGAGACTCCATAACTTATAAAGAAAACAGGTTTAATTGACTCACAGTTCTGCATTGCTGGAAAGGCCTTAGGAAACTTACAATTATAGCGGAAGACACATCTTCACAAGGTGGCAAGAGAGAGAACGAGTGCAAGCAGGGGAAATGCCAGATGCTTATCAAACCGTCAGATCTCATGAGACTCATTCATTATCAGGACAACAGCATGGGGAAAACCAGCCCCATGATCTGATTACCTCTCCCTGGTCCTGCCCTTGACATGTGGAGATTATGGGCTTCATAATTATGATAAGATTTTGGGTGGGCACACAGCCAAACCATATCAGGGAGTTTGATCCCAACTTGATATAAACCCTTCCAATATGTGAGCTTATATTTTTATTGCCCCTTGAGTCATCTGAGCTGCTGATTTCATATATCTTTATAAACTTTTTTGACCTGAACTTAAATTTCAGGTCTATTTCTAATTTCAACAAAAAATAAAAATCACTTAATAAAACAATTGTGCACTTAGTGAATTTCAATATTTTTTTCAGTGGAGCTCTTGCTCTTTTTTCATCTATATTATTTGAAATAATTCAACACTTTGTTATTTTAGCTCCATAGAAAAAGAGATCATCTATTTAGTAGAAAATACCTTCTGAAGAAGATCACTATTGTTTGTAGATGCTTACACATGCTAATTGATTAAACTGATCTTGTTGACTTCCACGTAGAAGGGCATATGAAAGAGCAGAAGAAGATTGAATAGATTCACTTGAAAAAGCATGTTAGCATCTCACTTATTTCAAAGGGTCTATAATAATCTACCCCGGGCTGGCATCACTGACTCCATCTTAACTGTAAACTCCAACCTAGCTTCCCCCTCCCACCACAGCCCCTTTAGGTGCATAACTGGGCCACCCTGATGCTGTGCTTATGTCAGCTGTGCTTATGTCAGCTGTGCTTATGTCACGCTGACTCTGTGCTTATCCTACCATATAACCAATGTAACTGCATCCTGCTTGGCAAGCACACCTGCTATTGTGTATAACTCTCTTTGAACCTCCCTTGGTGATTGTATGGAAATACCCTTAGCAACCAACAATCCTGGGAACCTCCTGTCCCCTGGTTACCAGCTTCCTTATCTAACTTGCTTGTTCTGCTTCTGTAAAATTCCCCTTCCCTACCTAAATCAAGGTATAAAGGGATATCAAGCCCCTTCCTCGGGGCCGAGAGATTTTGAGCATGAGCTGACTCTTGGTTGCTGGCTAATTAATAAAGGACGCTTAATTTGGAACTCAGAGTGTGGCATGTTTCCTTCTAACTCGCTCAGTTACTGCAGGTCAAAGGTAGTCATATTTCAGGTTCTAGCTCATATTTTGTGTCTAGTACATAGGAAAAAGTACCGGACTGTGATACCTAATAAGGTACACTTTCTCCACGTATAGTACTGTTCAGCTTACTTAGCTTACATATTTTACTTAGAACACCAGAATGACATCTTAAAAGTTTTAATAAGTGTTTTAAATCCTCCTTAGGTACGATAATATGGCTAGTATATCAGTTGCTTACACACATATTTGGAATTAAAGAGGGATTTATTATTAAAGAAAATATTCTTGGTAAAGATGTAAATTGTAAGTAAATATAAGGATGGCAAGTTAATGTGTGTTTGCTATTTTTTTGTTTTTGTTTGTTTTTTCTTTTTGCTATTGTTTGTTTTTTAAAGAGATGAAATCTCACTATGTTGTCCAGGCTGGATTTCAACTCTTGGACTCAAGCAATCCTCAGCCTCTTGAGTAACTGGAGCTATAAGTGCAAATGCCCCAACTCTGAGTGGTGTTTTTAATAGGAGAAAAATTGAAAAAAGTTGTTCAATTTTTAGATTTATTTATACTTAAAATAGTACTATCATAGAATCCAGCGAGCCAATTATGGGTATTTATCCAAAGAAAAAAAATTCAGTATACAAAAAATACCCACACCCTTAACATTTATTTTGCAGCGGCACTATTCACAAGAGCCAAGATATAAAATCAGTATAAATGTCCACTGAGAGAAGAATAGATAAGGAAAATGTGGTATCTATATGCAAAGAAATACTGTTCAACCATAAAAAATGAAATCCTTCTCATTTGTGGCAACATAGATGGAACTCGTGGTCATTATGTTAAGTGAATTAAGCCAGGCACAGAAAGATAAATATCACGTGTTCTCATTCACATGAGGGAGCTAAAAAAATAATTTTATGGAGGTAGATAATAGAATACTAGAGGCTGAAAAGAGTGAGTGTGGAGGAAAGGAGTCAGTTGAAGAGAAGTTGGTTAAGGGAAACCCACAGTTAGATAGAAGGAATAAGTTCTAGTGGTTGATAGCACAGTTGGGTGACTAGTGAACAACAATTTACTGTGTATTTCGGAATACCTAGAAGATGTGAAATAGCCCCAACACAAAGAAATGATAAATGTTTGAGGTGATGGGTATTCTAAATACCCCGATTTAATCATTACACATTGTGTAAATATAAATAATAACACACATACCCGTAAGTATGTACAATTATTATAAATCAGTAAAATGTTTTAAAAGAAATGTTTATTTGCCAATTCATGCCTTGAAAATTCAGTTGAACCAACATGTTCATGAGTTCTGCATCTGTAGATTCAACCGACCATGAATGAAAATTATTTTTGGCAAAAAGAATACTGTGTATATACTGAACATAGACAGACTTTTGTTTTTGTCATTATTTCCTAAACAGTATAACAACTATTTACAAAGAATTTACACTGTATTTGGTACTACAAGTAATCTAGAGATGACTTAATTATTATAAGAGGATGTATATAATGTTATATGTAAATACTACATCATTTTATGTAAGGGACTTGAGTATACATGAATTTAGGTATCCACCAGTCATCCTGGCACCAATTCCCCACAAATACCAAGGTTTGACTGTGGTAGGCACTCAAATAATTTTAAATTTAACTATTCCCCTTTGACACAATTGATGACTAATAGGAGCAAAAGACAGTCAGAGAGCTTACTTTGACCTCTGATTTTACAAGCCATGGAATGCAAGAAGCTATCATATGGAATATAAGGCTATCAAGAGACAATGGGACCTCTTTAATATTTTTAATGTTCATAATACATTGATAAGGATGTTTTAAATGCAGGGAAATATATTTTAATGTACACCTCGATAGCTAGACTATCCATTATGAAGTTATGGAATTCTACACAGATCAGTACTGCCTCTAGGTGTGTTAAATTAAGCTTTGAACTGTTCTGTGTGTATTACTGCCTAGGCTTGCTTTATTTTTCCAAATTGTAAACAAGGCTGGAGAGATAAAGTAATTGGGTTTGACCAGGTGTGGTGGCTCAAGCCTGTAATCCCAGCACTTTGGGGGATTGAGGCAGGCAGATCACTTGATCTCAGGAGTTCTAGACCAGGCTGGCCAATATACGGAAACCCCATCTCTACTAAAATAACAAAAATGAGCCAGGCATGGTGGCTCGGGCTGTAATGCCAGCTACTCGGGAAGCTGAGGCAGGAGAATCACTTGAACCTGGGAGGTGGAGTTTGCAGTGAGTGGAGATGGTACCACTAAACTCTCAGCCTGGGCCACAGGGTGAGACTCCATAGAAAAAAAAAAAAAAAAGCAGAAAGAAAGAAAGAAAGAAGGAAGGAAGGAAGGAAGGAAAAGAAAAGAAAGAAAAGGAAAAAAGAAAGAGAGAGAGAGAGAAAGAAAGAGAAAGAAAGAAAGAAAGAGCGATCAAGCAGTTGGGTTTAATTGTTTTAAGTGTTTTTCCCACTGGTTTCATTGTCTGATACTCTGGTTTCAAAGATAACTTGCCCTCTGTGGACTTTTCTGCTTGTACGCAACATGATTAAATTCCCTAAATGTGTTGATTCTGATAGAAGCAAGACTATGTCTGTGCTTACTCTTGGCTATGTCAAATCTTGTCTACCAGTAATAGTGTAGAGAGGTGTAAAATATTTGGGGTGCAGAATTTTGAGAAAGAAGGTCATTTGTTTTATCTTTGATAATCAGATTTCAGAGAGATAAGCTTCTTATCTGCAGTATTTAACTGCATGGTTCGAGCCACATAGCTTCTTGAGATAGGTCAGCTCCCCAAAGCTATGGTTGCTGATACATCAGCCTTGTGATGGTGAATCTTTCTCAAGGTAGTTTCTATGAGCGTCAAAGTTGAAACACATAAAACCAGTTCTCATTCTGAAAATATGTACTTTGATTTAGAAAATTACCATTGTCCTGAAGTTACAGAAGCTGCTCTTGACAGAATATAGGGACTTCAAGGTATGGACAGGTTTTCATGAATATTTACGTCAAGTCAGAAATCCTTGAGGGCTAAGGGCCATGACCATTTCTTCATGCTCTTTTACACACATAATTTCTATACTTCCTGGCCCAGAATAAAGGTCATTTTTTTGTATAAAAGAGTCCCTTGATAATGCCAGTCAGAAATCATTAACACCTCCTCTATAATTCAATCTCTCTATCCTATTTTGTACTGCTACCATAATAATTATCATATTCTTTCTTTTCCCTTCCCACTAGGCATATAGTAGGGATTTACTTAACAATCAACACCCACAAATTGTGACCTTCCTTCTTCTACTAGTATTGCAATCTGCTTTTAAACTGCAAAGGCCAGAATCATTGTTTATATGTAACACCCATCTGAAAAACGAAATTAAATGGTTGTAACACAATTGTAATGTATAAAAATGCCATAAATTTAATAGATCAATATTATACACTTAGTAGGTACTATTAAATAAATTGCCACAATTTTCCAGGTACTTGATAAAATGAGTTGCTCTTGTTTTTGACAATCTTTGGCTTTGAATATGTGCAGTAGAAAATTTCTAATCCTAGTTGGTATTTATTCAATAATATACAAAGAAACAAACCTAGTCTTCTGAAAGTAATATATTCAACAGTCACATAGATTTCTTTATAAATCATAAAGAACATAATTAGCAAAGATAATAAGACTATCTATATTCAGGCTATACGGAAGAGTTAGGCTTAATCTACCATTGCCTAAATGAAATAAATAACAAAGAAACTGACCAAATCCTCCCATTTCCAAATACTATATAATTGAAATTTTTGTAATTTTAAATATATGACACTGACGTCCTGTGGCTGTATATTACGTGTAATTAAGAAAGCATGCTTGCAATGACCCTGTGCTTGGTGCAAATGAGCATGCTGCAGGGCAGGTCATGTCTGCTCTGTACGAATCAAGAGCCCTATTAATAACGCCAGGGGTTGAGAAAAACAGCACATTCAAAGTCACTTTTAGACCATATCAAACTGCCAGGTAGACAAATAGAATGGCTATAATACATCTAAAAATCGAAGAGATCGAAAATATAAAAAAGCGTTAAAAGGAGTTTCAATCTGAAAAAATGGTAAGTAATGCATCTGTGAAAAATAGCTACTCAATCAGTAAAATCTGGAACACCTTGATTTTGACAGCAATAATGAACAGAAAACTCATGAAGAGTTTGCAGTGTTGTATATGACACTACTCTGGGGATACATAGAACATCACTCTCTTTAGGAAGTTTCATGTGTGTTATTGCCAAGATTTTGTTAAACTGTAACTACCCTGTGACATAAGTATGGAATGTTAGTATATTAGATTGAAAGAGATTAACTGATTTGACTATGCTTGTAGGACTGGAAAAACCCAACTGTCTACTGGTTTTCTCCCCTTTGAAGTAAACTAATGCTTTACAATAATTTTCATTCTGGAGTACAAATATTTAATATAAAATATATTGTTTATCACAGCACATCTAAAATTTGAAAATCCTAAAGGGACATTTTATGAGTATATATGAATGAAGTTAACTATGAAGGAGATCTTTTTAAAAAACAATTTTGTTACATTATTTTCTTTCTTATTATATTACTTTCAGTAATTTCCTTTGTCTATTCCTTTATGTCTTTTATACTTTTAAGTATATGTTAGACAGAAAGTTGTAGATATGAATGCCTGTATTTATATGTCTGTATTTATCTGTCTTGTAGAGAGACTTAAAGAAAGTAGAGGCAATAATTAGTTCCTAATGTAATTAGATGCATCTTTTGCGGTATGACTATAGATTTTAAATGTGCATTGTTGATGTCAGGAAAAGACATGAGGGATATTCCAGAACACTAATGAAACATATGGCTCATAGTTTAGTGGTATAGAATGTAGCTTTTTATTGTTTATATTTAATTATCTTCCCTTCACTTTCATCATCTAGTTTTTACTTCCATTGTACTGGATGAACTTATGTAAGATTTTTCAAGTCATTTTTTTAAATAAAACAATGTTGTATGTAAAAATAATACAAATACTAAAGTATAAGTAAATAAAATGTAAATAATCAGCTGAGTGCAGTGGCTCACACCTCTAATCCCAGCACTTTGGAAGGCCTAGGTAGGTGGGAGTTTGAGATGAGCCTGGCCAATATGATAAAACACTGCCTCTACTAAAAATACAAAAATTAGAGTGTGGTGGCACACACCTGTAATCCCAGATACTCAGTTGGCTGAGGCAGGAGAATTGCCTGAACCCAGGAGCAGGAAGCTGCAGTGACTAGAGATTGTGCCATTGCAATCCAGACAGAGTGATAGAGAGAGACTCTGTCTCAAAAATCAAAAGAAAATAAAAAAAAAAATAAAAGTAAAAGTAAAATATACACTAATGCATGTATATATATGCATGATGCACATAAAATTTCCACAGGAGCAAGGACAATATTTGATGTTTGACTTTCTCTTCATTATATCCTTAATGTATAACACAGGATAGGCAGTCAATACATGTTATTTAATGAAAGACTGGATGAATAAATGAATAGATGTATATATGTCATTTTTTAATGTTTCTTTTTTCTTATTCTTTTTTTCAGAGTTGCCATATTTAGCAACATCTTTCATGAAAAACCAAATTTCTAACCAATCAGGTTTTTTTAATTTTAATTTTTTCAGTTTTACTGAGGTATAACTGACAAGTAGAAACTCTATATATTCATAGTATACAATATGATGTTTTGATATACCTATCCACTGTGAAACAATGATCACAATCAAGCAAATTAGTATATTAATATTCTCACATGATCTGTTTCTGTGCTTATATGATGAGAATACTTAAGATCTACTGTCTTAGAAAATTTCAAGCACACAATACATTATTAACTATAGTCACTATGCTGTACCTTAGGCCTCCAGAACTTGTTCATCTTATAGCCGCAAGTTTTCACCTGTTGACAAATTTCTACCTTTTCCCATCCTCGACACCTAGTAACCATCATTCTATTCTGGTTCTATGAGATTGACTCCTTTAAAGTTCAAATGCAAGTAAGTTTATGCAGTATTTGTCTTTTGGTGTCTGGTTTATTTTACTTAGCATACTGTCTTCCAAGTTCATTCATGTTGGTACAAATATTAGGATTTTCTTGTTTTTGAGAAGGAATAATATTTTTTTATCTGTGGAGTATGTATTCTAAACAATTTTTTAAAAGATGTGTAAAAATGTGAAGAGATTTTAATTAAAACTGCATTAAAGTTGTAAATAAATTAGATAAAATTTCCATTTTTAAAATGTTATCATTAATTTTAGAACATGACTGCCTTTTCTTTTCTCTAGATACTTAAATAAATGATTTAAATAAACACAATAAAATTTTTAAAATTATATTTATTTCTAGAACTTTAATTTCTTAATTATCTAATAGTTGTCATAACTTATTGGAAAATTCTTGAAAATTTATAGGTATCTAGGTATTTGCTTATAAGTTGATTTTTTATTTTATGTTTGTTTACTCTTAAGTTTACTAAATTGACAAAAGTAACAACTTTAATATTGATAAATTAAAATATTGGAAAATATTTTAATACTTTAAGGGCTACTACAATTATTAACATTTCTAAGACAATGTAAAATAATTATATGATAATATAATTTACTATCTCATTTTGATTCTGATTTTAAGAGAGTTTTAAAACTTACATTTTAATTATAAGGTTACTTATTAAAGATAAAAACTAAAATGATATAGAGTTTGCCTTCTTCTATTGTAGCTGTTTTATAATTAATTTTATTTCTTAAGTATTATATTTTAACCAAATTGTATTTTCACATTGTTTAAATGTTTTTCCAAGCAGTTTTCTTCACAGTGAGCTTTAACATAAAATTTTGTGTATGAAATTTTTAGTCAGCAGTAATAAAAGCCTGTTTTGATCAGTAGTTATTTTAAAAAATAATTTAAAACTGACTAAATGTTTTCCAGCCACACTAGACACTGTCAGTTTCATCATTGAAAGCACGAAGATATACTCTATTTCAGGACTTCAAAATTTTGTGTCTGCTGATCTGTTTCCCCAGTGCTTCTTCAAATCCTGAATTCATTCACACTTTTAAAATTTGATGGCCCTCTTCATTCTTACACATATTCATTAATGTCACTCTTTAAGACAGAACTTCCACGTCACTTGCTCCATCATTATTTTTCACAGCATACTGCGTGGTTATATATATAACAACATATAACATATGTTGCAATATTTAAAAATATATTTACTTTCTAAATTTATTATTTTCTTCATGTGATAAAGTTAAGTAAGGATTTATATTTGACTATAGCAGTGTTTTCACACAGAAGATACTTAAAGGATATTGAGTAAATATCTAGTATATAGTTACCATGTATATCTTCAAAATGAGAGGACCTTGTGACAATTGAAGCCAGATCAATTTTGATGGGAAAATTAACTAACAGAAGGTGTATACATATATGTATACATATATATATGCACACACACACACATATATATATATATATACACATATATCTGACCTCTCATAGTTTAAGATAAAAAACTAAACAGAAGCATCTTAGCAAAAGTATATTTTGACTGAAACCTCAGGGTTTTCCGAAAATAGGGTCACAAGGAAAGATGAGCTGACAATACAAAATCACATCACACAATTGAAAGACCATCATCGGCAACCATAGTAAAAGAAAAAAAAAAGCATCAGATTTAGTTCCCCAAGAAATTTATATAAAGAATGTCAACCTAAAATAAAATTCTAAGGCCTCCAATTTGTCTAAATGAACCCCTCCTCTCAGCCAAGGGCATTTCAGAGTTAACCTGAAAACCTAGTCCAGGCTATGATAGGAGAAGAGGTTGAACATGCGTCCTTATACCCTCCATCATTAACATGAACACAGACTCCAAGTCTGATAATAAACATTAATCTTAATGCACAGCATTAAGATCTATTCTCTCTGAATCCTGCTACTTGGAAGCTTCAGCTTCATAATAAAATCTTGGTCTCCACAACTCCTTATTGTAATCCAGACTTTCCTTACTATTTATAATAACTCTTTCAATCAACTTCCAATCAGAAAATTTTTAAATCTACCAGTAACATGAAGGCCTTCTGACCCCTGCTTCAAGATGTCCTGCACTTCCAGATCAAATCAGTGTAAATCTTACATGTATTGTTTGATGTATTTTGTATCCCTGAATTGTATAAATGCAAGCTGTACCCCAACTTCCTTGGGCGCATATCATCAGTATATCCTGAGGCTGCATCATGGATGTGTCTTTAACCTTGGCAAAATACACCTTCCAAATTGATTGAGACCTGTCTCAGACACATATGGGTTAATAACAATTATAAGACAATGTATACTATGTTTGATTTAATTCCAGGAAAAGGAAAAGAACTGTCATTAATTCAATTCAATCAGAAAGAAAGTAAGTTGACTTACAAGGGTACAGATTATCTGATAGTGAAGAAGAAGCAGGAAATTTTAGTTCCACTACATCTGAGGAAATTTGCATTCAGTAAATTATCAGTGAATTAATTTCTAAAAAGTATTTTTCAGGAAAAAAATAAAACCCCCCAAAAAGATTTTGTATACAATTAAAAATAAATCAAGAAGTGAGTCTATAGTAACGTAAATATCATAATTTTTCAGTTAATGGATTCAGTTGCAATGGTCTTTGTATTTCTGAGGTTCCAGGAAGATATTATTTTTATTCAAATTTAATTAATCAATTAATGACATAATAAATACTATGATCTGTAATATAATACCACATGACTTTGGGGAAGCTAGGTTCTAAAATTACCAGATCTGAAAATAAATTCAGAGTTAACATGGATTGCTGTGTTTTGTTATAGTCTTTCAGAGAATATTAAATTAACAACTTAAACTATTCCTGAATTTAGATAATTCAAAATAAGTTTAGTTCTTTCAAATCCTGGCCTATTTCTGGGTTAATCATTTCTAGGTTATGATGTATTCAGATCCCTCAAAATGATCTAGAGTGTTCATGAGACTTCCAGGTTCATAAAGACTCAAATTTCAGTCTCCAAATTCTTTGTTTAGCTCTGCTCAGCTTCTCTTGTTCTCCAAGATTACTTTGAGAATTGTGGCAATACCAGGCTTACCTCTTTGAATTTGCCTTCTCTTCTTAATTTTATTATCATAAATCATAATTTTCTGGGTAGCACTCCAATGCCTTCTATAACATTTTCAATATATATTTATCCTTTGTTCCTACATGTTTACAGAACAACTCTTCACCTCCAAATGTAAGAAACAGAGTCTAAATTGATTTAATTCTTTAAAAAGAATTTTACAAGATGATTCAATTTAATTTTAAATCTGTGAGAAAGATTTTGTTTACAATCATTGAAGTTCTTTTTGCTTCCCGGATAATTATAATATTTCGAACTTTTAAAATAGTTGTGAAATTTAAAGTAGTTTTGTAATATGGAAGAAATGTCTGAAAAATTTATGATAGATTATAATTCTAATTGTTGTGAGCAAATGATAATACCGAGTTTCTACTATATGCAAAGAGTAAAGCTTCTAGTTCCAGTTATACGCTTCTTTTGATGGTATAATCATAGTTCATTACAAACAAAACAGTGACAAAATAAGTAATCAAAATGTCAGCTGCCTTAGAGATTAACCAGAATTTATGCTCAAATAAAATAATTATTTACAATTGTAGTAACAATTTCTCAAGGAATATTCCTATTATTAAACAGTAATGAAGGGGCAAATTATGTAAGCTTTTCAAGTGAAAAATCGTTCACAAAACATTCAACATTCATGTTTTTGATTCATTGCAAATTATTCATCACTCTCTTTATAGTTTCAACTCCCTGTCAGGGCAAGTTAAAAACAACAGTAATTATTATGACAACAACATTAACATGTAAATAGTTTTTTTAAAAAATAATATGAAAACACTGACTTTTATTTTACTGTCTACAAAGTATAACTGGAAAAGAGAGAAAAATCAATGCTCATTTAGTTCTTTATAACTTCTTACTAGTCAAAATTTCAAGAAATTTTGCTAGGCAACTATTTTACATAAATAACACCTGGTACTAAACTGTAGAGCTTACCACCATTTTACTGATGAGGAAACTTATTCACTACATTAAAACACACTTTCAGAACAGTTGAAAATTTAAAGTCCAGTGTCTTAAACTCTTGCAGATGATTCTAGAGCCTATTTTCTTTTCTGCTATGAAGTTCTTTTCTAGCGATCATAGCTAATATTCATCTTTTCTTTAGGAAATCATCTTCCTTGAAGAAATTTACTTTGTTAATGTTTCCACTTATTAGATGTAGCTTTCTTTTATTATATAAATATGTTGAATTCCAAAAATCTTATTCAATCTAAATTTTATACTTTTAGCTTTTGATTATTTCAGAATCATTTCATTTTATTTTTTCTCTTAACATGGTCAAATACATTACTTTTTTATTTTAATTAACTTTTAAATGGTAGGCACGTGGCCTACCTGGTTAGGAAAAACAAATAACTAGATTCTACATGGTAAGCAAGGGACAATGATGGCATTGCCATTCAGTTGGTTTTACAGCAGCTCGTGAGAAACACATTTTGCTTTGAACCCTTCAAAACACCAAACTCAGGCCCACGGTATTAAAATCTCTACTGGATAATAACGGTGGTGCTTTGCTCACATCTCATATAGATCAATTTCTTTGTCAGGAATCACATATTCTAAAATCTATAACATTTACTATCCATCCTTTCTCTCCCAAATCAAGCAGTTCAGCTGAGCCTTCTACATAGTAAAAGATGTGGGTAAGCATAATTAAAAATTCATGGTAGGCTTCACAAAATAATCCCTCATGTCTAGCTTAAATTATTTTTAAAAGCATATATAGTCATCAGATATCTAGCTATAATTATTAGTACTGTGTTTTTCTGCATATATGTGTTATATTGAAAGGGAAAGATCCCTTTTCCTTCTCAGAGGGCATCCAATGGTGATGCGGCTTGCTTTTTCAGCGTCCGGCTGCTCAAACCTCTAGGGGGGCATACAGATGGGCAGGCTGTGGAGCTCCTACCTCACAGCAATGTCTGGGGTGAATGTTTACAGCTCCTGAAGACCCAGTGGGAGTGTGTCACAGTGTCTTCTAGTTATGCTGTCTATAGGTGGATTGTGTTAACCAGCTCAATTAGACCTTCTACTTTGTATCAAGGACAGAGGGCTTTGCTATCCCATGTTCTTGCCTTGGTGTACCAGAAGAATTGGATCATGCCTGGGCTTAGATAATTAGTGGAAGGTTTTTTTGGGTTGAGGTAGCTCGGGTAAAGTCAGAAAAGGATGGAGTGGGAAGGTTTTCCCCTGAAGTCGAGCTGTTCAGCTGCCTGGGCTCTCTTCTGACTGCCTGCCGCACCTAAACTCCACAGCATTCTACTTCTGATGGTCGGTGGCCTGTCAGGGTGCCTGTGCCAGTGCCCCTCGATGTGTTCCTCTCTATGTCCAGCCACCTGTCCTATGTGTTCCTCGGCTGATATGCTCCTCTTGACATCCAGCTGCCTGTGTGTCTGTCTGCTAGGGTCTCCGGGGTTTTTTTAGGCATAGGATGGGGGCGTGGTAGGCCAGGGTGGTCTTGAGAAATGCAACATTTGGGCACGAAGGCAGGAGTGCCTGTCCTCTCCTAGGTCTGTGGGGTGGAGGCCTAGCCAGGGACCACAGCCTTCCTCTCTTCCATATCATTTAGAGGGACCACACCCTTCTCTACCTAGCACTTCCATATCAATATTTTAAAATAAAAGTGAAGGTATCCATCTCCTTGGAGTTATTCAAAACAGCTCTAATCAATCATTTAGATAATGAATTATATATGCCATTAGGAATTGGCAAATATTTAAAGTATTTATGACTCATAACATGGTGCCTAATGTTGAGGGTCACATAGCTCAACGGTGAGTACAAACATATAACTAGAACACAATGGACCTTGATACAGAGATTACAATTCATAAGACACTCTTTTTTTAAAGGTTCCAGCAAAGTGTCAACATTTTGTTAGTCTATGAAGACTGATTTTAAAGTTGACAGTGGATGTGACTTGTATATTTTAAAAAAAAGACTTTTTTTAAAAGCAGAGTTTCATTAAGCTGATTTTTCTTTTAAAAACAAAATAGAATAAAACCAAACAAAAACTACACTTACTGGATTCATCGCAGCTAAAAGTTTTATCTGGAGCAAGATTTTGATAAAGAATGCTTAAAAAGGACAAAAACTTAAATTGAAAAGATCTAAAAGAAGGAAAAACAATGAATTAAGCAAAACTAATATACAAAAGTTAAAAAATTAACAAATAAACAAACCAAACCATCACCATCAACAACGACAAAAGCAATAAAAAGCTCTGTTATAAGATCTAATCACTGCTAATAATCCAGCTACTCAAGATTCCCAGCATTCATAGCAATTCTAATTTTATCCAATATGTTATGCAAAATCCTGCCTTTTCTTAGGCAATGCTGCATATTTCTATCCCCCTCAATATCTGTGTTACAATTTCTCATGCAAATTGCATCTGCTACTGTAGTATAACTGTTCTGCCCAGTCTGGTAACTGAGGTTTTAGAATTCCAGTTAGAAAGAAAAGTCCTCTGCTTGAGATCCAAGCTTGGAAGCAATTTCCTTCTTGCAGAGTTTCATGCCCAATTCTATGCAGAAAAATTAAAAACCTCACTAGCTGCAGGCGTACATCAGCCACAGAAGACTATTTTAAGACATAGAGGACTCATGTTCTATGTGATGAAGTTGAAAGAACTTCCTAGTGAGAAGCAAGAAACCCAGGCTTTTGTACTGTTCTGACAGTGGCTCACTGTGCAAACACTTCTTTGGAACATACGTTTCTGGTCTACAAATAAAATAATAAGTGAATTTTACTGCAGAATATTTGCAGTTCAGGAATACTTACAGATAAATAAGTAGATTGACAGATAGATGATAGGTACAGATAACACACAGGCTTTTATGCATAGACATACATAAGATATAGATGAAAATAGATACAGATATATTTTCCAGAAAAACAATTATAATCACCTGAATAGCACATTTTCTTCAAACCTATGGTTAGAACACACCTACATTTGCAAAATGTGTAACTTTAGATAAATACTGTCAATGATGGACGCTCTAATTTTTACACAAGCTAAATAGAAACCATAACATTACTTTCCCAATTTTGAACAGCAAATAAACAAATATTTAGAATTTATTTAGCACAATACCTCATTCCTAATTGTATTTCAATACATGGTTATTAATAATAATAGTAAAAACAGTTCTTTTTTAGGCCTAGGCCAAATTATCATCTTCTTTATTACAAGGTACAATTGGAAATTAAAAAGTATTTTGAGTATCACTTTGACTAAATAATTATTTATCTAATGTGTTTGAATATTTGTGTTCTAATTTTACCTTCTAAGTGATTCATCATTTCAAGTCTCCACAGCAATTCCCACCTGATACTATCTTCCTTGTCTTCTTCTCAGATATGAATTGACTCTTATGCACCCTCTTCTAAGAGACTCATCTGGCCTATTTTTCATATTGAAATTTTCATTAATAACAAAATGGACAAGTTAGATTTCCTCCAAATATGCCTCCCTGATTTTTGAAAGGTTTATTGTTTTATTTTGCCTACCAGAATTATTATTTTATCCTCACCTCATTTTACTTGAGTTTCTCTGCCTGGCCTATTGACTTTCTGAGATGAACTGCTTTTCAGCGTAAAAGCTGACAGGCCTTTGGCTTATATATTTATGAAGATGGCAGAATATGGCATAGAAGCTTTTGGAGGGATGCTTACACTGATCATTTGTAATCCACCAATGAGAGAAATGTTAGGTAGAAAGCCCAGAGTACTTAACATTCCATATTGATCTTCTCAAAGCATTTTCTTTGAGAAATATGGGATTATTAAGACTGAGCAGATAAGTTTCCTTTTTGAGTATTGAATATGATCACTTATCTCCATAACAATAAAGCTAATATTTTCTCAATGGCCCTTCTTTCCTTTAACATCCCATATCTTCCTACCTAAATTACATATCTAAAATATATATGATATTTCTTCATTTTCAATATCGCTTTTATCTGACGTTTAACCTTTGGCCTTATTTCTTTCATCATCTTTCTTTCTATACTTCTCTCACCAACTTGAGTTTTTCTGTAATGCCAGTTAGGTCTGTTTTCTTAATAGCACTGTGTCTCTTTGAAAAGTCTGCATGACATCTTCATATTTTGCTTTGTTATACATAGATAAAATTTAGTGGTCAGTTTGCATTTTCACTTTTATATTTTCTATGATTATATTTGTGAAAACTCTGAAGATTTGTTCAAAGTTACAAATGCAGATACCGTAAAGACAAGAGTGCAAGTGTTTCATTAACATTATGTTCATACCATACACTTTCAAATGTCCTAGCTCGTAGTTTCTCTACCAGTGTACTACATATCTTTAAAATGTATATAATTTTTCTTTTTATAAAAATTAAATAAGGATCTCACTATGTCACCCAAGCTGGACTCAATCTCCTCCTTTCAAGCAATCCTTTTGCCTCAGCTTCTCAAAGTGCTGAGATTACAGGCAGGAGCCACATTCCCCAGCCTATTTTATTTTCAAAAATTAGTAGCTGTGTACAGTATGTATTGCTTATGTAGTCTGAGGAATGTATTAACCATTTATGAGCATGTCTTCTGTTTTTCTTCATAAATGACACAGTGAGTATATGGAACCTTGTTTTACAAGTGAAATGAGGCTGACATTGGTTAAGAAGTTTACTTAACATTTCAAAGTGCCTTAAAAATAGAATTGAAATTAGAACTTAGACGACATGAAGCCTGAATGCACATTATAAACCACCATGTCTATGATCTCCTTGGTGATGCTACCATGAAATACACAGGGCTAGGAACAAAGTGAAATAAACGAAGCACTTGCCTCAGGCACAAAACGTAAGACTGTGCCACAAATCTCAGTAATCAAGATTAAAAGATATTTCAATTCAATATGTCTATAATCAATTTTAATGCAGAAATTTTCAAAATGAAAATTTTAAAATCAAATTTTAATTCAAAACTGGCAGATTACTCATTGCTCCTTTTGCCTCAGGTTCGCATGTGGCTTCACATGGAGCTGTACACTCATCTCAGATTTATTCAACATTTGAATATCTGTTCATCATAGATTTTTGCATTAATTTTGAGTTTTCAAAAAATGTTACATCACACTATTTTATTATTCAGTGTTGACAGTCACCCTAAATTAGCACTTTCTCAGTCCACTTTAAGTCTAGCTTTTCCACATGACTTGCTTTAGCCAATAAAATGTAAACGGGATTTATATGGTTTAGATTTGCATCCCCACCCAAATCTCATGATGAATTGTAATCCCAGGTGTTGGAGGAGAGAACTGGTTGGAGGTGATTGGAACATGGGGGCAGATTTCCCCCTTGTTCTCATGATAGTGAGTGAGTTCTCATGAGATCTGGTTTAAAAGTGTGTAACATCGTCCCCTTCACTCTCTTCCTCCTGATCCGGGCATGTAAGACATGCCTGTTTCCCCTTCCACCATAATTGACAGTTTCCTGATGCTTTCCTGGCCATGTCTCCTGTACAGACTGCAGAACCCTGAACCAATTAAACTGCTTTTCTTTATAATTTTCCAAGTTTCAGGTATTCCACTACAGCAGTGTGAGAACAGGCTAATACAGGGATAAATATGTGACACATGTTGAAAACCTTGAAGAGTTGGTGCACAATTTGCTGCATTCTCTTCCATTCATTTTCCAGATGGTAGAGGCTTTGTCAGGCTGTTACCAGATTAGGATGAGGTAGTATAGAGCTTGAGGTCAACCTGCAATAAGCATTAAACTAAAATTAAATTGTTTCGGTTTTGAATCTCTGTGATTTGGGTCTTCATTGTTACTGTAGCATAACCTAGACTATTTTCACCCATATAATCCTTCACCAAATTGAAATCTTTGCTAAATGAGACTTCTTGTGATATTATTCCTGATTTCCCATTGGAAACTGCAAGCTAAACAAATGTCTCATCCCCTGTATATGTGATGTTCCATTACCCTGCTCAATCTTTTCCGTAGCATTCTGTAATTCTATATTTTACCAATTTATGACTCTATGTCTACAAAAATTTAATGTTAAGCTTAACAGGCTTATTTCTTAATAGACGTCAAGATAAATTATAAACTTCATTCAAATTGACCCTACAGCAATAACTGGAGTTGCCATTTTGGATTCACTGGTTGAAGCAAATAGAAGAGAACACAGAGCCCTGTGTTTTCTGTGCTTTATGATCAAGGAAATCCTTGATGAGATGCCTGGAACCTTGAACTACTTGGTGGTTCCCAAAATGGATGAGTTATTAATGAGTGTCAAAATAGTTCTTATTAATTCAATTTTAATGTCAAATGGTAACTCAATATTTGTCTCTTTATCAGCATAAATTCAACTGAGGGTCTCGCCCAGGGATGTTTCACATACTTTTTCAGGTTGTGAGGTTGCTGCAGCCATATTAATTTTCTGTTATTTGCCTTGAAAAATACTTGGAGTTTGGAAGTTTAAGAGAGCAGAATCTCTCTCTTAATAAACCTTACATAACTGACTTAGTGGATTAAATTTTCAGACAAAATGCATGATGCATTAAAATTATACATCTAGGTGGCAGAATTTCAGGACACCCACTTATGCTTCTTTATCAACAGTCAATAGCAGTCAATAGTGAAAGTTGTGTGTATTTTGCTATTTATTTTATTAAATTAAATTGATTGCATTATCAAGTATGTAAAATAATCAAAAAATGTAAAAATACATTTTTTTATATTTTAAAGGTTTAAAAAGGACTCAACAATAAATATCCTCAAACAATTGTTTTTCAATTTATTAATTGAGAAATACATAAAAATATTAAAGAAAATATGAAACAGAAATGATTCTGCACTGAGATTACTTTAAATTTTATTTATACTTTAACCCCAAAATGCTGTGTTGTGGGTATGATTTACGAAAGAAAAAATATTAAAAAGCTCTTTGCAATACACAAATTTTTGAATTAATGCACTCATATATATTTTAAAGTATCCTTACACTTTAAAATATATAAAGTATAAGGATAAGTTGTGGGTATATCATTTTCATAGGTTATTTTAACTGAACTTTTCCATTAACCTATACTCTAAAAGTTCTAATGGCATTCAATAAAAGAGTTTCTAGCGTATAACTTTTTTTGAAGTAGAGCACATTTTACAGATGATCTATTCTTACTATCCTCACTCCAGATTTATTATTATTATTATTTTAAGGAACTTATTATCAAAATATTTGAACGGCTTGAAAAAATTGCATAGAAACTTAGTTCCAAAAAAGACTAGTAAACATCTTCAGATTTCTAGTTTAGATATTATTTATACTTAATGTGGCTTTCTACTTTTTCCCCCTCTTTTAATTGCATTGACAAAAACAAATAAACTAAAAGCAAGCATTTTCTTCCTTGGTATACAAAGCCTACTTTCTTAATTTGGTTTGACCTAAAAGGAGAACATAGGAGACAGATTTGTGTGCAGGTAGTTTGTTTAGAGGTGATCTCAGGAAATGGGAGGAAGGGAGCTAAACCAATAAAGTGTGCTGATGAGTGGATTTCTGTTGTGAATTACTTAGGAGTAACTCTTTTAGGGATATTCTGAAAAATCATGTGGTACTTATTTAGAACATTCTCATTTTAAGATGGGAAGATTGAAAGATTTATCCACTTCCTCATGTTTCTCATTGGCTGATGGTTGCCCTTAGAAAATCACCTCTCTTAGATTTCCAAGTTGCACTTCTTCACCACTAACTACGTTGTTTCCTGAGAAAACAGACACATGCCATAATGAACTTGGTGCTGTCTGCTTTCCAGTATAGGTATTCAACATCTATTTATATGTGAAGTCAGAGGTGGGCTGAAATGACACAGAGCATTGCATCAGTGTTATCTGCTATAATTACATGATACACACCAACAAGTGGGTCAACACTCTAGTTGCTAGAAATAGGCATCTGAAATTCTTTATTATTTGGCTTTTTATAAAAATTAATTTATAAACTGTGCCTGACTCATTTTTCTCATTATAATTATGGACAACCATATTCTTAAAATCAACTTATTTTAACTCTTACATACCATTTTGTTTAAAATGATTACTGAATTATTTCCATCCTATGAATAATTTATTTGTTACCCTTGTAGGCAACATAAGCTCTTGAAGAGTCAATAACCCTCAAGTTTTGTGTATATAACTGTGCTGGCAGAGTTTTGTTTTAATAGTAAATACATAACTGTCACAGAATTATAAAACACATTTGGATCTTTCTAAAGATGCTTTGCAGCTTGTCATTCTACCCTTGAACTATAGTTTACATTGCTTATACACAGATTATCTTGTAGAACACAGACTAATGTTTGGTCAATGGTTTTACTGATCTATTCTTTTATACACAACTTCCTATCTCAAATTCTTCATATTTTCCTGTTTTTCTTTGGAGATTCTATTACCACTTTGGTATAAAAACCTTGGAACCCTTTTTGACCTTCGTTAAACCAGCACCAATAGACTAGGCAGGGAACACAGACAAGTAGCAACCTTTCAAGGAGACACACTCTTAATAATGTTTAAAGCAAACCTGAAAGTTCTAGGGAAAATCAAATATATATACAATGCCCCTGAGATCATTATTATATTCTTATTGTTGCATTTGTTTGTTTGTTTGTTTTCTCCTTTTATTTTGGGCTTAAATTTTATGAAAAGCTGTGGCACAAACAAAATAATTAATAAATAATTGATCATCTTTGTTAAGTATTTTCCACTTCATTAAAGTAGAAGTGCATATTTCAACTTGAGGTCAGGTCAAAATAAATCTAGTTCTTAAATCCAAAACCAGAGTTAGACTTTGTGTTTGCACAGTGGTTAAAAATAACACTATGACTCAAAACTTGATATACAAAGTTACAGTAGTGACAGCTGAGTGACTTCTAGCTTTTCTATTGCCATTGTATGTTGAGAGGTAGGAACCTTCAGGCATTATTGGATTTCTGTTGATTGATAGCTTATATTTTAAAAATTTTGCTAAGATTATTTTTTTAAATTTTCATTACTTGTGGGTATACATTAGTAGTTATTTTATGGAAACAGAGAGGTTTCTCTTTTATTAGTTTTGGTTCCAGCTATAATCCTAATTTGATTCAGAAAAGCAGGAAGCCATCACTGTAATAATAAGCGTGGTATGTAATGTTCCTTCATTTGAGACAATATTATAGACAATATCAAGCTTCAGATGCTGTAATTCGTCTCCAGGCAACATCTTCTCTTCAGCACAGTAGCAATTTTCAGATTACAAAATTCTGATTTTGCTAAATTTAGTTCATCCAGAATTAACGTACTCTGTGTTTTTACACTATTACTCATGTAAATAATTATCGATAATACAAATAAATAGTCACCAAAATTATAGTTCATTTTCTTCCTTATGTTTTAGTAAGTGGTTCACTTTCCTTTATAATTTATACCTTGCAAGTTGAAGCATTAAATGTTCAATGTCATCACAGTAAACACTTGAATTATAAGCAAATAGAAAACACAATATCAAGCCATTTGCTGTAATGGCAGAAACCAGCACATAGTTTGCCTCATGGTGATAACATTTAGGAGCTAGAAGGAAGTCTATCCTATTACAAGTGAAGAAATTTAGGCCCAGGCCTATTAAATGACTTGATTTAGAATACGTAAAGATTAAGTCTTAGATTGGGACTAAAATTTATATTTTAGCAATGAAATTTGATGTTTATTTTAATATTTTCAAAAATAAAATCGGTAACTAGATGCCTATAAATACACCTTTAATGGCTATACAATGTTTCAAATAAAAGATTATTTATTTTGTGACTCATAGCTCTCTTACATGCTACACTATAATTTCCAAACTACTGTCTCCTTCTGATTAAGTGCATGTCGTTACTAATAATTTTTTCATTTCATTAATTATCTGTTTAGGTGTACTTAAAATAATCTTTTGAATTTTAATTGTATTTAGTGATTACTTTAAAAATTTCTGAAATTCTGAAATTGTAGTTAGATCATATATTTGTATTTTATAAATTCTCTAAACTTTAAATATTTCTTGGACAAGTTAATCACACATATTTGTAGTTCCAGTTTATAATCTGACTTTTCTCTGGACTTTGTATCAAACCTTTTAAAAACAATTTTTATTAAATTTTTTAAAACTTATATAACACACTACAGTGATAATATATGATTGTTATGATTTTATCTAAGTCAAAAGACAATGTATTTTATGTCCAGTGATAAAGCTAGAAAATCACATTATTTCAATTATTTGAGTCAATGTTGCTGATTCTATGTTTGCTAAGTAACTGTCTTTAAAAGATAATTGAAACTTGTTTATATTACCAGGGTCCATTCTTTTTTGCAGGACTTAAACTTCATTTTTTTTTTTTGTCCTGGCTCAGAGAAACTGCTAAATTTCTTAGGATCTCCACCTCCCCTTTAGATTTGGCAATTTCTTCTTGGAGAAAATGGATACCAAATGTTAGGTTCCCCTTTCTAGTATTTTCTTTGTTCAGGAATTGTGGTCAAGGATCAGAATTGATATGGTTAGGCTCTGTGTCACCTCCCAAATCTCACCTTGAATTGTAATACTTACAATCCACACATGTCAAGGATGGAACCAAATGGCAGTAATTGAATCATGGTGGCAGTTTCTTCCATTCTTTTCTCATGATAATGAGTGAGTCTCATGAGATCTGATGGTGGCGTAAGCATCAGGTATTTCCCCTGCTTGCACTAATTCTCTCTTGCTGCTCTATGAAAATATGCCTTCCGCCATAATTGTATATTTCCTGAGGCCTCCCCAGACATGCAGAACTGTGAGTCAACTAAACTTCTTGTGTTTATAAATTACCCAGTCTTGGGTATTTCTTCATAGCAGTATAAGAACATACAAATACAGTAAAGTGGTACTGGGAGTGGGGTGCTTCTGTAAAGATACCTGAAATGGAAGTGACTTTGGAACTGGAGAAAAGGCAGAGATGGAAACAGTTTGGAGGGCTCAGAGGAAAACAGGAAGATATGGGAAAATTTGGAACTTCCTAGAGACTTGTTGAATGGACTTGAATGAAATGCTGATAGTGATATGGAAACTGAAGCCCAGGCTAAGGTGGTCTTAGGTGGAGATGAGAGAAACTTTTTGGGAACTAGAAAAAAGGTGACTCTTGCTATGATTTAGTAAAAGGACTGGTGGCATTTTGGCCCTGCCCTAGAAATCTGTGGAACTTCAAAGTTGAGAGAGATAATTTAGGGTATCTGGTGGAAGAAATTTCCAATCAGCAAAGCATTCAAGACGTGACTTGGGTTTTCTTAAAAGCATTCAATTTTATATTTTCTCAAAGATATGATTTGGAATTGGAATTTATATTTAAAAGAAAAGTGTAGCATAAAAGTTTGAAAACTTTGCAGCTTGATGATGTAATAGAAAAGAAAATCCATTTTCTTAGAAGAAATTCAAGCCAGGTGCAGAAATTTGCATAAGTAATGAGGAGTAAAAAGTTAAATACAAGAAAATAGGGTAAATGTCTCTAGGGCATGTCATAGGTCTTCACAGCAGCCCTTCCCATCACAGGTCTGTAGGACTAGGAAGGAAAAATGGTTTCATGGGCCTGGCCTAGTGCCCTGCTGCTCTATGTAGCCTTGGGATTTAGGGCTCTGTTTCCCAGCTGCTTTAGTTACAGCCATGGCTAAAAGAGGCCAAGGTACAGCTTGGGCCATGACTTCAGAGGGTGCAAGTCCCAATCCTTGGTGGCTTACATGTGGTGTTTGTCCTGTGGGCTCACAGAAGTCAAGAATTGAAGTTGGGGAACCTCTTCCTAGATTTCAGAGAATGTATGGCAATGTCCAGATGTCCAGGCAGAAGTCTGTTGTGTGATGAAGTCATCATGGAGAACCTCTGTTAGGCAGTAAGGAAGTAAAATGTGGGGTGGGAACTCTCATGCAGAATCCCCACAGGGGTACTGAGTAGTGTATCTGTGAGAAGAAGACCACCATCCTCCAGACTCCAGAATAGTAAATCCACTGAAAGCTTGAACAGCGTGTCTGGAAAAGCTGCAGACACTTAAGGCCAGTCTCTGAAAGCAGCCGAGGGGGAGGCGGTAGCCTGAAAAGCCACATGCCCAAGGCCATTGGATATCACCTCTCCCATCAGCGTAACCAGGATGTCAGACACAAAGTCAAAGAAGATCATGTTAGAACATTAAGGTTTAATGACTGCCCCATTGGATTTCAGACTTGCATGGGGCCGATAGCCCCTTTGTTTTGGCCTATTCCTTCCATTTGAAATGGATGTATTTACCCAATGCCTGTACCAACGTTGTAACTAGGAAGTAACTGACTTGTTTTTGATTTTACAAGCTCATGGGCAGAAAGGTCCTGCCTAGACTCAGATGAAACTTTGGACTTGGACTTTGGGGTTAATGCTGGAATGCGTTAAGACTTTGGGGACTGTTGAAAGGACATGATTGTGTTTTTAAATATGAGGATATGAGATTTGGGAGGCACCAGATAGAATAATATGGTTTGGCTTTGTGTCCCCACCCAAAGCTCACCTTGAAGTGTAATCCCCATACTCCTCGTGTGTCAAGAGTCGGACCAGTTGGATGTAACTGAATCATGGAGATGGTTGTCCTCAAACTGTTCTCATGATGAATGAGTCTCACAGTCTGATGGTTTTATCAGCATCTGGCATTTCCCCTACTTGTACTCATTCTCTCTCCTGCTGCTCTATGAAGAGGTGACTTCTGCCATGACTGAAAGTTTCCTGAGGCCTCCCCACCCAAAAGGAACTGTGAATAAATTAAATCTTTTTCTTTATAAATTACCCAATCTTGGTGATACACTTTGACTCTGTGTCCCCACCCAAATCTCATCTTGTAGCTCCCATAATTCTCATGTTTTGTGGGAGGGACCCAGTGGGAGATAAGTGAATCATGGGGACAGGTCTGTCCTGTGCTGTTCTCATGATAGTGATTAAGTCTCATGAGATCTGATGGTTTTAAAAATGGGATTTTCCCTGCACAAGTTCTCTCTCTTTGCCTGCCACCACCCATGTAAGACATGACTTGCTTCTCCTTGCCTTTGGCCATGATTGTGAATCCTTCCCATGTAGAACTGTTGACCTGTAAATCCATCAAACCTCTTTTTCTTCCCAGTTTCATGTATGTCTTTATCAGCAGCATGAAAATGGACTAATACAATTGTATTTCAGCTTCTTACTGGCTTTTCAAACTTCTGATGCTTTTAAGAAAAATTTTTAAGGTGTGCTTACCCCAGGACAGGTGCAGTGAGTCATACCTGTAATCCCAGCACTCTGGGAGGGCAAGGCAGGTGGATCACCTGAGGTCAGGAGTTTGAAACCAGCCTGGACAACATGAAGAAACCTTGTCCCTACTAAAAATACAAAATTAGCCAGGTGTGGTGGTGCATGCCTGTAGTCTAGCTACTCAGGAGGCTGAGACAGGAGAATTGCTTGAACATAGGAAGCAGAGGTTGCAGTGAGCTGTGATTGCACCAGAGCACTCTAGCTTGGGTGAGACAGAGTGAGACTTCATCTCAAAAAAAAAAAAAAAAAAGAAAGAAATATTTACTCCAGAATTTCTAGACTTCTTTGATTTCTTTCAAAAATTTATTCTGAACAAGCTGGCCCACAATTACAAAGAGAAGCATCATATTTGTAATAGTGTTATAGCTCCAGTGTGAGTAGATATGACATTGAAGGCTAAGACTAAACCCCCAAACTTTTTTCAATCTTTAAAATATTTGAGTGCTAGGCATATAAAGTAATCATCTTATATTCATTTAATTGAACTACATCTCAACCTTCTAAAGGGATGTTCTATTAGGTATGGACTTTATAGGTATTCACTCTAAGTCAGATCATGTTTAGAGATAAACATTCAACTATCATTCTCAGTAAAACAGAATCATTTTCATCCAAAACAGAAAAAAAGTGTACAATAGATTGTGGATAATAGTTCTGCACATAAAGCCAGATTATTTTTTGGATCCAAAAAGAAACTTTAATCTGTATAGACAATTAGTGACCAATTAAAAGTGTCAAAAATAGTGAAAGAAATTTTACACTTTGGCATAATATAACTATTTCTTGCAACCCTAGAAATGAAATATATTTTGGTATAAAAATTGCATCATTTAAAAAAACACACATATGGACACAAATGCATATACTTAGTGTAGCCACTAACTAGCTGTATGTAGAATAGACAAAATTACTCCAATGTGATGTAAGTGGCACTAAATACATTGCTAAATAAAATATCGCCCTCACTGAATCACTTGAAAGTCTGAAATTGCCCTTCTTAAGTGTTCCCATATTTTATTTCTATTGTCATATTGTGTACCTGCAAGGAGCAACCCTTTGCAAGTTAATATTATTGCAGAAATAGTTACCTAATCAACAACATAGTTATTCATTTTTTATGTGGTAGTGACAATAGTGCCTACCATTTGTCAAATGCCTGCTTTGTTCCCCAGTGAATACATATTGTGCCAGTGATTTAATGCATAAACTCGCAAAAATGAATCTGTGTGTGTGTATGTGTGTATGTGTTCCTTTTTCTGGGATTATAGGTTTTCTAGTTTGCCCTGTCCTTTTCTATTTATCATGTGCGTGTGTGTGGGTGTTTGTGTGTGTGTGTATGTACACCCATATATTTGGCTATATATGTATAAATATGTATATAACATGTATATATACACTATCACTCAAAAAGAATATATATACACATATATATATACACACACATATACATATATAGTAACCCACACAGCAGATCTAAATTTGTACTTACTATGTTCTAGATTTCATAAAGGAAGAGCAAGAGGCTTAAAATATTAAGGAACTTATGTATTGTAACCCAACTAAGAAATAGCAGATCTCAATTCCACATCTATGTTTTATAGGTGTGTGAGATAGAGCCTTCAGATAGAACTATCTGTGAGTTATATAATATTTTTATATTCGATTTCTAGTTAAATGCAATCCAAAATAAAATAATTACAGGCAGAGTGTAGTGGCTCATGCCTGCAATCCCAGCACTTTGGGAGGCTGACGTGGGTGGATCACCTGAGGTCAGGAGTTCGAGACCAGCTTGGACAATATGGCAAAACCCTGTGTCTACTAAAAGCACAAAAATTAGCCTGGATTCTGGTGGGCACTTGTAATCTCAGCTACTCAGGAGGGTGAGTAGGAGAATTGCTTGAACCCGGGAGGAAGAGGTTGCAGTGAGATTGCAACCTGGGTGACAAGAGCAAGACTCTGTCTCAAAAAAAAAAATTATACTCTGATAATCTATGTTACAATCTCATGCCAATTTCTGACATTCTCTTAACCAACTGCTTAAGTATTTATTTACAACTGAGTTGCACTATGTTGTACTACATTACTTGAGTTAATGGAAAAAGAAAATCATGGTACTATATATTAATTAATAAAATAATAAATATGACTAAACATATTAGAAATGATTGAGTCATACATATAAGGTTGTACAAATATGACAAATTTAATAAACCTTTATGTATAAGTCAATATTACATTAATATTGGGACAAGCAATTAATTGCTGAAATTTTCAGAAATTTTTTACGTAAAATTAAAATGTTAATTTGTAATTGTATTGGTTGGCAATTGCTTTGTAATTAAATGACATTTTTAAAAAATGTAAGAACTATTAGTATTAATAGTTTCTACTTAGTTTTAAAGGTACATATATTCAATACTATTTAAATGAAAATAATTTAAGCCAATTGAAGTGTCAGTGAGAGTTATTGTATTATAGGATGAATTAATTCCATTATAAGTTGGATTTTTATATTGCTCTTGTTTTAGAAACCTTGAGGTGGGAATAGTTAAGTTTTTATGAAGTAAGAACATTAAGGGCTTAAAATACTCAGACAGGTGGAGAATCTATTAAGTTAGAAATTGTGAGGTCACATGCATTTATCATGAGAGACCTCAAGATAATTCAGGATCAGTTAGGAAGGTGGAAAAAGATAGTATCATGTACATTTACCACCTTCTTATTTTTCCTGAATGTTTTATCTGCACAACAGACTCCTCCATAATATGATAATTACCAAAGACAGAGTAAATTCAAAATTCTACTCATCTTTAAGGTACTTTGTCTTATAAAACTTAATTTTTTAGAAAAACACATCTTAAAATTTTAAATGATTTTCTTTTTTTAAGATAAGCAATGAAGTTGACTTTTAAACATATGGCAATCTAAAAAGAAAATAGGAATACATATTCATATAACTAGAGAAAGCCAAATATCAGAACCAAATATACATGTCTGTATAACATACACCCTTTTCAGTACATCCCAAATTACTCTACATTTAAAATATTGAATTCTAAAGAAGTACCAAAGAGGTCACTTTGCAAGTCATTTTACATTTATGGCATATAAAAATAAAATTTTAGTGTTTAAAATATATCATCTTCTAACCCTCGTTTTAACTGCCCTCTAAGTGGCAATCCCTTTATCATTTTAAGTAGGTATTCAATATGAAATATAAAAGTTCACATGTTATCGATCAGGATGAGTAAAACTAGCTTTTATTTATTTTATTTGAGAAATGAATATTAAACTCTGTCAGTTTAATGAAGAGGCTTATTTCTTTTTTAGAGTATTCAAATAAGGATTTTCTTTATAGAGATTTGTGCTTGTAAAGAACCAGATGAGAGTATCAACCAGTGAGTACAAGAATCCTAACACTGGAGCCATGATACGATTGTCTTTGCATGAAAACTGCCTGGTGTACAGGTGGCAGACGCAGTGAAGTTGAGAAAAATGGAGCAGAGAGTCTTTTATTAGTTGGGTGACTGGCATTTAATTTACTTACTGAAATGAAATAAGCAACAGGATACATTTATATCTCAAAAAAATATTTACATAATAGATACTAAATTCAATAAATACTATCCATTTTGGAAGCAACACACAAAAATATTTAATTTATAAACACATAAGGAAAGAATATAAGAATTTAATTAACCCCATAAAATTGGGGGAAAATAGAGCTGGCAATGTTGCATCATCGTTGAAAGAGAGGTCAGTGGGTACAAAGTTACAAATAGAAAGGAAGAGTAAGTGTTGCCCTTCTATGACACTATAGGGGGACTGTAGCCAATAACAAATGTGTATATTTCAAGAGAGCTAGAAGAAAAAGTTTTGAATGTTTTCACCTCAAAGATATGATAAATGATTAAAGTGATGGATATGGTAATTCCCCCATTTGATCATTATACTGCATATACATGCTTTAAAACATCACATTGTACCCATAAATATTTGCAATTATTAAATATTATGTGTCAATTATAAATTAAAAATTGAGTAGAGAAAGAGAAAAAGAGTATAAGTTTCAGTCTGTAAATTTCTGCAAAGAATAAAAGGCATCTGAGCTTTTGACAGGGATCTCATTAAATGTGTTTCATCAGTTAGGAAGTATTAATATCTTTATAAGAGTAAATCTTCCAATCCATGAATACAGGATCTCTTTCCATGTGCATAAATATTTTTAATTTCTTTCAGTGATGTTTCATATTTTAGTGTATAAGACTTTTGCTTATTTTTCTTAAATTTATTTTATTATTTTATTAAATTTATTTTAATTATTTTAAACCTTTTGAAGTTATTGTACATAGTGTTATTAATTTCCTTTTGGATTGATACTTGTTACATATTTGTATGTGTGTGGTATGTGTACATTATATAATTATATATATTCTATAATATATAATTATATATTTTATTTATGTGTATAATATATAAATTATATATTTACACATAAATATATAATTATATATGTGTATGTTACATAACATACATGTGTACATTATATAATTATATATAATGCAATTATAAAGTTACATAATATCAAATATTATATAATAAAATGTTATATATGTTTTTAGATAATTTATTAGACATCATATAATGTATATGCATCGTATAATATTATGTAAGATTTTTAGACAATTTCTTGCCCTGGGATTAAAACTAACCTAATAATTTGTAAGAATGTAGTTTATATGAATATCAAATTATTTTTTATATTTTGTAGAAACTTTGATCATATATAGCTCATTCTCTCTCAGTTCGTGTTTTTATTTCTGTGCAAATTTTACCATTCTATCTTGTATGCTTATCATCGTATATGTATAATTATTGCTTCATAAAGTTTTTTAATGATATGGAAGAAGAAAGTATTGTATTACAAACAAAATTTACTTACTCTTTCTTTCTCATAACCTATGTAGTTACCATTACCAGTGCTGTTTATATTTTTATGTGATTTGATTTACTAGCTAGTTTACTTTCATGTTAACCTGAAGGACTTCCTTTCATAGTTATCATAAGGGAAGTCTGCTGGTGAAGAATATTCTGGTTTTGTTTATCTGGGGATGTCATTTATTTGTTTTTTTTTTTTGAAAAACTATTGCTGGAGGTAGAGTTTTTGCTTGAATTTTTTTTTTTTTCAGCATTTAGAATATATCATTTTACAACCTCTGGACTCCACAGTTTCTGATGAGAATCAGTTGTTAATCTCATTGACAAATTGCAGTGTATGATGTGATGCTACTGTATTCTTACTTTCAAGATTCTTTTGTTTTATTTTATCAAGTCTGATGATGAGACTAGTGTGATTCTCTTTGAATAAATTCTATTTGAAGTTTGGTGAGTCTCTTGAATGTACATATTAATATATTTTCATTATATTTGGGAATTTTGTATCCATTATTGTTCACATTTTTTCTCTGATACATTCTTCTTTTGTGACTTTGATATTTTTATGTTAGTATGTGTGATTGTCTTCCATGAGACTCTGAACCTCTGCTCATTTTTCTTCATTCTGTTTGCTTTCTATTCCTCAGACAGTTAGGTATCAATTTACCTACTTTTAAGTTTTGTAACTGTTTTTCCACCACTTCAAGTGCTGCTGTCAGTCTAATAATTTTTTAAATTTGAATTATTGTCTTTTTTAACTTCAGAATTTCTATTTTCTTTTTTCATAATTTTCTTTTTACATTCTCTATTTTATGAAACAACATTCTCCTACTTTATTCTAGTTCTATAGACATTATTTCTTATAATATATATTCAAATATGTTTAAAATAACTATTTTAATGTCTTTGTGTAATAAGTTCAATGTCTGGGCCACAGGGATGGTTTCTATTGACTGATTTTTTTTTTCCTATGTCTGGGCTGTATTGTCTCATTTCTTTGCATATTTCATGATATTTTGTTGAAAACTTTACATTTTAGCTAATATAATATAGCCACTCTGGAATTTAAATCGCTCTGCTTTCCTGGGTTTATTGTTACTGCTATCACTGTTTTTCATGAAATTAGTTTAGTGACTTTCCTGATCTAATTCTATAATGTCGTCTCTTGTGTGTGCCCACTTAAATCTCTGCACAGATTTCTTGATGGTCAACTAATGATTCATAGACATTCAAATTTAATTGGTTCCTTGAATTCTTAGAACTAACAGGTCTTCCACCCTTTGCTGAGGAGCTCTGCGCGCATGTTATGGTGCATCTTTAATGCCCAGTTTTTTACGTGTTGGCTTCATCTTCACTTCCTGGTTATGCAGAGTCTCAAGGTCATCTAGCGTTGAGACCTTAGGGTGTTTTTAGGTCTCTCCTGAATACACACACATTCCTGGGCACAAATACACAGCCTATGCTTATGTGTACTGCTCAGGAATTTATCAAAGCTTCACAAATTCAAAGAATATATGAGAGGTTTTCAGAGTCTTTATGAATAGAACATTCCCAAGATTTTTCTTTAACATGTATTTTAGATTCAGGGGTACATGTGCACGTTTGTTATATTGGTAAACTGTGTAACATGGGGATTTGGTGTACAGATTATTTCATCACCCAGGTGATAAACATTGTACCCAACAGGTTGTTTTTCTATCCTCTTCCTCTTCCCACCCTTCACCCCAAAGTAGGCCCCAGTGTCCACTGCTCCCTTCTTTGTATCCGTGTGCATTCAATGTTTAGCTCCTACTAATAGGTGAGTATATGCGGTATCTGGTTTTCTGTTCCTGTGTTAGTTCACTTAGGATAATAACCTCCAGCTCCATCTATGTTTCTGCAAAGGACATAATTTCTTTCTTTTTTATGGCTGTATAATATTCCATGGTGTATATGTCCCACATTTTCCCACTGAAGGGAATTTAGACTGATTCTATGTCTTCTATTGTGAATAGTGCTGCAATAAACCTATACATTCATGTGTATTTATGGTGGAACAATTTATATTCTTTGGGGTATATACCTAGTAACGGGGTTGCTGTGTCAAGCTCTGTTTTAAGTTTGTTGAGAAATCACCAAACTGCTTTCCACAGTGGCTGAACTAATTTATATTCCTTCCAGTGGTATATAAGTGTTCCCTTTTCTCTGCAAACTAGCTGGCATCTGTTATTTTTTTTTTCCTTTTTAATAGTAGCCATTCTGACTAGAATGAATGGTATCTCATTGTGGTTTTTATTTGCATTCCGATAATGATTACTGATGCTGAGAATTTTTTCATATGCTTGTTCACTGCATGTATGTCCTCTTTAGAAAAGTGTCTGTTCATGGCCTTTGTCCACTTTTTCATGGGATTGTTTGGTTTTTGCTTGTTAACTTGAGTTCCTTATAGATTCTGGATATTAGACCTTGTCTGATGCATATTGTCTCTTAGACTTTCATTTAGACTTTTTGATAAGCTTGTTGTTTCAGACAACTGATATTGCTGCCTTTGGTAGCTGTGATGTTTAACAATTGCTGTCAATTGTTTTTGACAGATATCCCCGGGGAAAAGATATTTAGATTGAGTAATCTCTGACTAAGGTCAAGTGTAGACGAGCCTTGCAATTTTCATTTTCCAAAGAAGTTTTATTTTCTACATAATTTTTTGAGATGGAGACTTCTCTGTCACCCAGGTTGGAGTGCAGTAGGGGTTCTCAGGTTACTGCCACCTCTGCCTCCTTGGTTCAAGCAATTCTCCTAACTCAGCCTCCCAAGTAACTGACATTTCAGGCACATGCCACCACGCCCAGCTAATTTTGTATTTTTAGTAGAGATGGTGTTTCAACATGCTGGTCAGGCTGGTCTCGAACTCCTGACTTCAAATGGTCTGCCTGCCTGTGCCTCCCAAAGTGCTGGGATTACCAGCATGAGCCACCACACCCACACCAAAAAAGTTTTAGACAGGTCAAATTATGCCAATGATTTCAGAAGGAGAATTTGGAATATCTTCTGTCATGTGCTAGATATAACTGTGAGTATAGTGCTTTTGGTCTTCAGCGCAGAGCTGAGGGGAGAAGATGTGAATAACGCATGTTAAAAAACAAGGCTCACCGTTTCAACCTGAGGTTCCGTTTTTCTTGAATAAACATTACCTGGATTGTTGCAAGCCTTTCACTAATTCACAGAGTTCAGTAAAAGTTAATTTAGACAAACCATTTTGAGGACTTTTTCTTTTTCTTTTGAGACAGTGTCTCCCCTTGTCAGTCAGGCTGGAGTGCAGTGGTATGATCTCAGCTCACTGCAACCACCACCTCCTGAGTTCAAGTGATTTTTGTGCCTCAGCCTCCTGAGTAGCTAGGATTACAGGCATGTGCCACCACGCCCAGCTGTTTTGAGGACTTAAAAAATTTCATTTTATAGAGGAGATTTTCAAAAATACTTTCCTACTCCCATTTTTAGAATATATTTTACAAATAGCTCTTAAAGAAAATTTATGGTCTGAAATGCATTTAGTAAAAGAATATAAATTAAATTTCCTCTGAAATACTAAAACAAGCATAGCAAATCAAATTTAAATTGCAAAAATAAAAACAGAGAGAAAAATGTAATTTTGTAAGCAAAAAGAATGACAATTCACTCTCATTTATATAGTAATAAAAATAAAAATAAATTATGCTGAAAGCTGCATTATTTGTTAGGATAGCAGGCTGGGTACTTGCTCTGGCCTGATGAAAATATTCCATAATATATCTTCTTTTCCAGCATCACACACACACACACACACACACACACACACATATTCATGTTCACAAATATAACACTCACCCTACATTATTTGCTGGTACAAAGTAAAAAAGTCTTTTCAGCTGAAAGTCAGAGAAATGCTAATCTCAATTAGTCTATGACTCTTTTGTAATGATTTGCTTGTCTTTGTGTGAGTGTGTGTGTGTGTTTGTGTTATTTTGTCATTATCCAAAATTTACAAGTGATTTGATAATGGCCAAATTGATTAAAGCCTAAGTTCAATTTTCTGTCAGCATAATTTCCAGTTATATTCTGTTTTGACATTAAATCTTTAATATATTTAATACCAATAACATTTAGAACACGATTATTATCTTATGTTAAGGTATGGCCTCAATAGGACTTTTCTGTGGGTCTCTAATTCAAAAAGGTGAGAGAAAACCCTCAAACATCAGAGGAATTATGATTTAATAATTTTATAGTTTGGTAGTATTATTTTAATTATAAATTAAACTGTACTTGATAAAACTATAAAATGATGTTTAACAGATTGCTTTCATGGTAGCTAAAATAAAGGGAGGAGTATTTAAGTATCTTCAATACCATTTGGTTTCATATCTCTTTACTTCTGTACCCTCTATGTCTGGACATCAACCAAAAAACTTATTTATGATCCACATTATTTCAACAACGACAAAGTAGGGGTTGAAAAATTGCTTTGTTTGTAAGTCTGTTTCATTTGGGGAAGGATTAAATGAAATAAAGTGAACCTCCTCTGGATTACAGAAGGCAAATAAGAGTTTTAAGCTTAAGAAATGTGGATTAATTTAGCTATCATTTGCCTTCTGTAATACACTGACTGATTATCTACATAATAATGATGGTGTTGCCTATCTTCTTGTTATTAAAAGACTAGATAAAGCTACCTCTTTTGAAATGAATCTATGTCTGGCACATAGTAGGTGTTAAAGGAATTTGTTTGACATTTGCTGTTATGTAGGTTTGCTTTTCCCTATAGATCAGCTGTTGAGTATGAACTGTAGCAAGGAATTCATATTCTAATTCTCACCTCAATCTTAATGCTTGACTTAAGCATTTAGTTTGCATTTTTCATTTCTGTCTCCTCATGAATATTTAATTAGAATTTGTGACAATGGTCATGTTGGGATCACCACCTGAGACGTTGATCACTACCTGTGAGGGTCTGCCCTGCAAACCCTGACTCTGTGACAGACGAAAAAATGCACTCACACACACAGTACAGTGAACGAGTGAGCTAGGAAGGTCATCAGCTGCTCTCAGAGGGCGATTGCAGCTACCCAACCCCCACTTCCTTGCATTTATGCAGTATAGATTTAACAACAAAGGCTTTGAGTAAACACACTTGTGGATAATTAACGTAGTTAAAAGAGTGGTCATAGGAATGATAAAAGGTTTGATTCCAGTGGCCCAGAGCAAACACTATTAATGGGTAATTTCCCTGGCCCACTTCCCTTCAAGAGGGACATCCAGCACAAAGTTTACGTGAGTAAATAAGCTAGTTATAGTAGAGACAAAGGAATGTGTGGTAAACAGACTTAAGGGGGAAGCTTCTATCATCCCTAATCTTTACCCTATGACCTAATACTCTAAGGTAAGAACTGTCTGCCTTCAGCCTGTTCCATTATTACAAGCTATGAAAACCTTTTGGCCTTCCAAAAGATTTGAGACTGTGTTTTATAACTTTCCCTAATATTTCCCTTAAAATTTTGCCAACCACTCTGAGTGAATCCCAACAACAGTTAATTTTTTTTCTACATTTTGCAACTAGTTTTCTTTTCGTATTTTAACATTTTATTTTATGTTCTTCATATGCCATCATTGCTAGTGAAGTTTGGCATAAATCAATATTCAAGTAAGTCTAATAACTCCATCACTATTAAGTATTACTAACCTGATTTTACAGATGTGAAATGAGAAGTAGACAGGTATACTAATTTGTCCAAGAGTGTACAGCATTTACTTAGTGGATGTTGGATTCAACCTGAGACAATTTTAATCAATATGCTCTACAATCCTACAAAAATATGAACAATTAAAGTCTATATGTTTTGCCAGAGAAAAATGCTGGAGGATAAAAATAAATATAAAATGGAGATGATAAGTTTAGTTGTTGGGGACTGTGCATAACTACAAACCATGAAGCCAGGGAAGATCTCATGGTGTGGTGTAAGTGACATTTGGTAAAAGCCTAACACGGAGGCAGCAGATATGAGAAGAAAGTTTTCCAGCAGATGCAAAGACTCTATGCAGACCTAAAAATTATAGAAAAGAAAGCAGGGAAGATTAAGTGAAACAGGGGTAGTTCTGAGGTGACAGAATATGTTCAAGCTTAACGTAGTCAAAATAGAAATCCTGGTCATAGCATTAAAACATCCTCCACTCATGGCCTTGATGCTCCCTCCATTTGCCTTGGGCTGCAGTCAATACACTTGGATTTATTCTTGACTCCCTTCCCCTCATAACCTACAGTCAGTGCATTGGCAAATCATGTTACCTCCAAATCATACCCAGAAACAACCCACATCTCTCTTCCTCCACTGCTACTCCAATCACCATTAATTTGTTCAGTGCTCTTGAACAGGTCACTCAAAACCCAGTGCCATGTGGTCCTGTGAGGTGGATCTGTACCTTCACTTCTCAGAACTGCAATGGCCCTTCATTGCTTTCATAGATAAATTACTGCATTTGTTCTTATTGTCACTGTTGTGTTTTAGTCATTGATTTTTTGCCTTACTCTTAAGCCTGTTGGCACCAAATGAATATAATCAACTCAACAACAACAACAACAAAAATGTGTCAATGCTGTGAAATGTTCAGCCATTTACTTTAAATTCACTAATTAACTCTTCAACTGAGTGCAACCTGCTGTGTATTATAGCATGTGTGATGATTACAGATTTACAAGTCAACTTGGCCAGGCTATAGTACCTACTTATTTAATCAAACACTAATCTAGGTGTTGCACTGAAAGTATTTTGTAGATGTGGTTACATCTACAACCAGTCAATTACTCCTGATAATGAGAGGAGGCCTCATCCAGTCAGTTCAAGGCTTGACTAGCAAAACAGGTTTCTGGAAGGAGAAGAAATTCTGCCTCAAGACTTCTGAATCAAGGAATTCTGCATCAAGTCCTGCCTGATTTCCAGCCTGCCAACCTGCCCTACAAATCTCAGACTTGTCACCCCTGCAATAACATGAGTCAATTCCTTTAAAAAATGCCTCTCATTTTACTAGTTCTTGTTCTCTAGACCATCTGAGTGACATGCCAATATATTTATTTCATTTTTTTTACTCCTTTTCTCTTGAAGTTTCTTCCCATTAAAGGGTAAGACTTTCTGTGTTTTCATTCTTTTGAATATGTTTGCCAATTTATTTTTATGTTTTAATGATATTACATAAACAAATTTGAATTACTTTTTTCTGAATGTTATTTAGACTTTGTTTCCAGATAAGTGAGTCTGAGAATCTCTATTCTAATATTGTCCTAAGATATCTGAATGATTTTAGAGAGGTATTCACTATCCTGTGTTTCCCACATTTCATGATGCATATGTTCAGCAACTGACAATTCTATCTCAAGAAGGAAACATGCAAGATATGTGAGACCTAATACAGAGCCAAGTATATGTGCCACAACACTAGATTTTTTTGTGATTATTGTTATTGTTATTTTGAGACAGGGTCTCACTCTGTTGCTTAGGCTGGAGTGCAGTGGTAGGATCACGGCTCACTGTAGCCTCCATCTCCCAGGCTCAAGGGATGCTCTGTCTCAGCTTCCCAAGTAGCTGGATGACATTGGTTAGCCACTATGCTTGATAATTTTTTATTTTTTATACAGATGAAGTCTCACCACGTTGCCCAGGCTGATCTCCAACTCCTGACCTCAAACAATCCCCCCGTCTTGGCCTCTCAAAACATTAGGCTTACAGGTGTGAGCCATGGTGCCTGGCCAACACTAGCCTTTCAAAGAGGTCCTACCTGGAATACTCATTTTCTTATTATGTCTTGTCTTATAAAATATTCTTGTCTCAGAGAGCTAGATTTTAATGACACCAATACCCACTTATGCTGAATGCTTAAGGAATGCCTAGAAATTTTGTTGTTTTTCCTGCAAAGAAGTATAATCCAGCAAGAACAAAACAGACATTAGAATTTGTTATATTGCAAGTAATGGAAAGCCTCATTCAAACTGGATTCAGTAATAAAGATGATTAAATGACCCACAAATTTAAGAAACAAGGCAAGATTAACGTTAAGCCTTTATCTGCCAATTCAACTGTCACTGAGAATCTCTTTCTCTCTCTCTCTCTCCCTTCCCTTTTCTTCCTGTTTATCAGCTTCATCTTGTAGATGTAAGATGGCTTCTAACATTGTAAAGAATACATGTTTATTTATCTTTATCCAGTTGATGGACAGTTTTCGTTCCAGCATTACAATGACTTGTAGATTGTTGTAGTCCCAGTAGAGATAATTAGCACTAATTGTAATGGCTCAGGTTACTTATTCCTATTCCAATAATGGTTGGCAGGGATATGAAATGTACTGTCTGGCTTAGCATGAGTCAAATGTCCTAGCTACATCATTTGGTGAGATCCAGTTTTCCCAAAATCGACAGGGACAGGCATGAATGTTGAGAAGAAAAAAAAAACAACAACAAAAACAAAGTACCTTTACACTGAAAAATAAAAAACAAAACAAGACAGAAATCACATAAAAATACTTGAGATAAAAATTTATCTCAAGGATCAAATATACCACAAAATAACAGAGAAAGGACAGTTCATTCAAAATAGTGGAAATGAGAGATTAAAATACCAACTAGAATCTCTGAATTTCTTCTCATCTTTCCTCCATTTTCTCTTCTCTTAGTTATGACTAGAATTTTCCAGATAGAATCATTCTCAGCTCCTCAAAACACAGAACTTTAAAAATAAAATTTTACTAGATATCCATGTGAGAGAGCTATGAAAAACCTTAGATCAGGACTCATTCACCCATCTTCTGACTGTTGCCCTCTCTGTTCCAATCAAGTGAGGCCATGGGAATCGGGACATAAAGAAACACCTTCAAAAGGAACTTAATGGTCAGACATGAAGTGAGCTAGTAATTGATTAAAAGAGACATTACTTCACAGAAAATCCAAAATGTGTCCATGCTAACCTGATTTTGATTGTAGTTTACCTCAACAGCTTTATTCTAAATGAATTTAAAAAATCTGTCTATAGTCTCTCCAGTTTTATCCATGCCTTAATTTTACTTTCCACTCTAGAATTGTATACTAATATTAAATCACATAAGACTCAGAAGTGTTTATCATCTCCCAGTTTTTTCTTTCATAGAATAAGCACTTTAAATATATTTCACCAAATCAGTTATAATATTGACTTTAACTAACTGAAACTGACTATATTTTATTTATTTCCCAATATGGCAGGAATTATGTCTTTTGCATATATATCCACCATGTTTTTTAAGAATAATTTTGTGATTTTTTTTAGCTTAACTATGATACTTTGTCAAATTCTATGTTTGTCACAGTTACAATACCTTCTTTTCTGTATAGATCCCAAATATCCTGGTTTTTGTATGCAAATTATAAATATACAACAATGTATTTTTAAAATTTAAATGTTTTTTTTTTCTTCATTCTTTGTTGATCCATTGTTTGGTCTAAGTACAGTCCAAGTCTTACAGAGATTTTATTTTTTCCTTTACTCATGATTCATTCTGTCAATTTTCTGTCTATGCTCCTGAACTTCACAGCACATTTCTTACTTTGGGAAAGGTGAATGACTATAAATATATTCTTTGACATTCGTTGAAAATAATTAACACATAACTTTTTGGCACATAGCTGCTATTTGACTTTCTCTTTCTCTACTTTAAAAAACTTCTTCCATTTTTTCCTACTTTTCTCCTTCCCCAGTGTTTTCATTTACAACTGAGAGATGTACTCTTTGTATTTTTTTATGAATATTGGGGGAGGAAAAATCTCAGGATATATCACTTTTTAAAATCATCAATTATTTTTTGCTTTCTCTTTTTAGAGCTGACTTGCTGTCTTTCCAGGTTCTGCTTGACTGATACTCTTCCAGTTTTTGGTCTGTGTGTTTGAATTGCTATTCCGTCTCCTGGAGGCTCTCCCTTCCCTCCAATGAGGCTCATTTGTTTCTTCCAACAATTCTGTGAGGTAGACAAGGTAGGCATCATTATGCTCAAGTGAACGCTGAAGTACGTGCTGGAAGTGTTGAGGTACTGAAAGTTCATGTAGAGTAAGCAGAGGAAATGCTACAAGCATGTTTTCAAGCACTATTTTAACATGATGCTGAATAGTTATAGTGTCCTTGGTAGCTGACGGTATAACTATTCTGGTAGCTGACAACCAAACAAGCTTACTTGAGAGAAAAGACTGAGTAGCCTGTGAATGTAAGATTTCAAATCCAGTTCATTTCGAATCTCAAATACATGCTCTTTTTAGTACATGACACTGTTTTCTTCAGTTAGATGCTCTTGGCAGACATCGAAATAAATGTATCTTGACACACACTAATTATAATTTGATACAAGAGGGGTTGCAGCAGCAGGGAATCATACTTCATTAAAATCCAAAATCACCCAGAATATCTTATAAACACTGCCAGAACATTTTTGTTAATTCTACCATGCCCAGTGAAAATGAATAATTGTTAGGCTCTATCTCGTTCAATCCTTTACACAATTTTCATTTGTATTGAATTTTCAAAGACATACTAAAGTTAAAAACATTATCTTGAGTGCTATATTTGTGTGTATTTATGTGTTTGAATATGCTTAAACTTGAGGGAAATATCTATAACGCCAATTTCTCTGATATCTGTATTTAATGTTAAAGTCTCCTTTTGATAATGATAAAGGCTTTTCTTTGTGGATGATACATTAACTGGTAGCCTGCTAAGACTCATCAGCAGGACTGTGTTTATGTTTAATTAATAGTACCTCATCCTTAATATTTCTTCACCTCTTACATTTTGCATGTTACATCACTGATTTTTAGTTATTTATGAAAATGCTGTGTTGTATTTTTGAAATTGAATTTGAGTTAAATACATACTTCACTGGTAATATTTAAGTGCTTAATACACACTTTTAATTTTTTTTATGGACATCATTTGAGATATGCTGGTATGAGGCTCTGAACAACAGGTAAGCTCTGTTAGGGTTAAGTCTCTCTCCAGGAGTCTGAGTATTTGGCATACAAAGAAGAATATACAGATCAAAGTGCACAGAACCACACAAACGCAGAGACTGAAACTGACAGGAGACAATAAGCAGCAGTCACAAGACAATGCAAGCCTTGAGCAAGTACTAGCAATGTTAAAGATGAAGCTCTTCACTTTGAAAAGACTGAACAAGAGCTGGGAATCAAAGCTTTGGAATCAAAGACAAAGTGATTAAGGTGTTATGAAACAGATGTGGAGTAAAGAAACAAGTACATTTACCTTATGAGAGATGGGTTAAGCATGAGCGGAGTGGTGAAAGTCAGTTGCAGATCCAATCTCTCTGAGTTAGAGACTTCCAGACTCCAGGGTCCTGTTTATCCAAATTCCCACAAGGAGATCCTCAACAATCCGTCACTGAGATGGCCTGAGCCCTCTTTCTTTCTGTCAGTCTTCATGAGCTCAAATAACAAAATAAAATACCGAATAAATGTATTTTCATGAAGGAAATGGAATCTTCTTTGTTAAATGATGTTACAGCATCCAAAGCAATGCAGATTGCATTGTCTAAAGGAAGAAATCCAAAATATCATAATGAAAATTGATTATTTACACTATCCGAAATGTTTTTGGGAATTTTGGTTTTGTTTGTAATATTTATAAAATATTAACTTAAAGTGTCAATGCTGAGGTGAACTCATACAGTGTAGACTTACAGTGTTATAACTTACTGAATTTATTAATATGAATATGCTAAAAGAAAAAGTCTTCATTGAATATGCATGGTCACAGGACTTTCTGCTTTTTAAATGAAGAACACAAGAAAAATAATGGTGTCTGACTGCTGTGGTTTGAATGATGGTGTCCCCTCCAAAATATGTGTTGAAAATTAATGCAACATTATTAAAAAGTGTGGCTTTAGGGAGATGATTAAGTCACGAGGTCTCCACCTTCATGAACGTGATTAGCGCCTTATAAAAAGATCATAGTTGAAGGGAACACTCTCCGAATCTTCCATTCCTTTGGCCAAAAGACTGTGAGAGCATAGTCCTTTTCCCTTCTAGAAGACGCAGCTGCAAGGTATCATCTTAGGAACAGAGATCCATCTGAACTAGACATCAATCCTACTGGTGCCTTGATCTTGGACTCTCTAGTCTCCAAAAGTGAGGAATGAATTTCTGATCTTTATAAATTACCTAGTCTGTGGCATATAGTAATAACAGCATAAAGAGACTAAGATAATGATAAAATATTTATGCTTGTGTAAATGTTATCTAAGATACGACCAAATTAATACAACTAGCACCTGCTTTCTGAGATCATTATTCTTCAAACTCTAAAATGGGTAAAAGATATTTTCATATACAAACAAGTTTTACAAATAAGTATAATGCCATGAATAAAGTTTCTTTTTAAAAAGAAATATATGAACATGATTTGAATTTAATTATCACATATAATTCATCAGAAGTATATTAGGACAACTTATATATATGACTTAAACATGTTTTAACTTAAATCATTGCTTTCTGAATTAGTAACTAAAACACATTACTAAATTTGACCCCTCTATGCCAAGGAATAAATGCTTAGAATCCACAATAATAGGGCAAATACACATATTTAAATATGTATTGCAAACAGCATAAATATGAACTAATTTCCATTGATATATAGTCAATTAAAATAAAACAATATACACACAGATTGTCTTTAGGTGGAAGAAATTAGCTTTGCAATCTATATTTATAAATGAGAAACAAAACTATTGATGTTATTTTACTCTTCCAAGCTATTAGAATGTTTATTGATATTAGTATTTCTTTGTTTTGATGAAGAGTAAACACTTTACTAAATTGGTGCTACTAATGGTACCCTGAACATTATCCTTTTATAGGTAAATTGAGAAGTCACTTATACTAGAAATATAAGCTATGATATAATTCAGTTATTGATTTTTCTCAATGGTTTTATGTTTATATTTACATATTTTTTGCATGTTCATCTTTGCATATTTTTTGCATGTTCAGCAAAGTGGTTATTATTTCTGAAATATTTCTGTAATACATAAACATATTTTCCAGCCTTATGAGGAAAGCATTTTGCTCTGAGTTGGGCACATTTGCTTTATCACTTTATTCAAATGGAAAATCCTTAGTTACTTCATTATAATCTTTACTACAATTGTTATTTAAACAATGATCCTAAGATTCTTAGTATCATCTATGCATTTTTTTCATACTTGCTTCAAAGTTTCATTGGTTTAATTCTATAGCTATACAATTTTTACTATCATTGTTTTTATTATATGTATAGGAATTGCATTATCCCTCTATGTATCATTCCACAATCCTTGTTGAATCTACGTTGTTTAAACTTGTGGTACCCAAATTTTAGCATGCATCAGAGTCACCATGAAAGCTTCTAACAACACTGATTACCATGCCTGCCTCTGGAGATTCAGATTCAGAAGTGGCCTGAAAAGTTGAATTTCTAAAATATTCTCATATTATGTTCCTGCTGCTGGTGTAGAAGCTACATATCGAGAACCACTGCTATAAGGCAATTTGTTTTTCCTTCCTTTCCATATCATTTGATTTACAACTTAGATGATATTATCTCTCTGTAGTCATTCAAAATATTTATAAAATTATAAAAATGAGTTCCACTATCTATAATTCTAGCACTTTGGAAGGCCAAGTTGGGCCAATCACCTGAGGTCAGGAGTTTGAGATCAGCCTGCCCAACATGGCAAAAACCCATCTCTACTAAAAACACAAAAAAAATTAGCCAGTTGTGATGGTGGGTGCCTATAATCCCAGCGACTTGAGAGGCTGAGGCAGGAGAATCCCTTGAACCCAGGAGGCAGAGTTTGCAGTGAGCCGAGATCATGCAGTGCACTCCAGCATGGGTGACAAGAGGGAAATTCCATCTCAAAAAAAAAAGAAAGAAAAAAAAGAAACACAGAAGTATAAGACATAGGTCCAGTTACTGAGCTTGCTTCTAACCTATAAAGTTGTTTTTGCAAGCAGGTGATCCAAAGCAATCTAAAATGGTATTATAAATATATTTACTAGTACTTCTTGACAATCTAAATTGAGAACCTTATCAAAACCTCTCTTTAGTTGTACACTTTAAATATTCTTGCTTGATAAATATAGAAATGTCACCACTACTACTACAAATTTTGAGAATTTATAGCACTAATATTTTGATTAATGTAATTCAGATGTGAAATGAGTTTAACCACACTTACTTGTCATACTCATTGTCTTTTAAAAAGTCTTCAAAGAAGCACAGAAGCAAAAGTGTGTTTAAATCACAATTATTTGACATTCTAATGTTTGTCCAGTTACAAAAGCAGGAATCAAAATGTACATCAAAGTAACATGACCAAGATTTTACTCCACATAATTCAACATATGCACTCTATGCCATTCCCTAACTGGAACGTTTGATATGAATTCCTGTGGTCAACTACAATAAATATAATTGGTCTTTAACTATTGGCAATACTTGGTAACTTCTCCCAATATAAAGACTCTATTGACTTTATTTCTTCCACATATGACTTAGCTAGCTTTGCTAAAGTAGTTAAAATATGCATTATGAAGGCAAATGTGGAATTTACCTTTCTTTACCATCTATCAAATTATCTTAGTTGAAGCTTATTGTCATAAATCAATGGAACATCAGCTTGGGTATTAAAGCTTTATACTAGAGGAAATGCTGCTCATATTTTTATGATACCATTGACTATCTTCTCCCTATTTTCAAGAAGCAGATCTCCCTGCATCATTGTTTAACGTAGATGTGTGTGTGTGTGTGTGTGTGTGTGTGTGTGTGTGTGTGTATGCTTTTGAGTGAGACATTTTACATGTTAAGTCTTAAATAAATTCAAATGCTTATTGCCTTATTCAATTTAGCAGCTGTTAAGGGAATTTTTAAAAGGTTGTTGCTATGCCAATATCAGTTTTGGCATTTATAACTCGGTGCTAATTTTATCACACAATGACATCAAATTTAAAAAGATATTGTTCTACCATCCACTTCCCCATTTATTAGATGGGTATTCCATACTCACCCTGTGGCAAGTACTATAGCTAGGTATGCTTGGATGATCAAAGTGTTTTTATCTGGTACAAACTATAGGTTTTCAGACATATCTCTATTATTTCCTGTTGTTGTTGTTGTTTTTAAACAATATGCAAGAAATTGCTGAGTCTTTATTAGGAAAAATCTGAGGTCTTTATTCATCTAAATGAGACTATATCACTTAAAATAATTGTAGAAAGCCTTTTCTGGAAATGTTTTAGAGTTGTGTAGCTGTATTCTAGATAATATAAAAATAAAAGTAAGCATCTATCCTTTTAAATTTATAGGAGACATTCTTTTTTATGAGGACATCCTTTCTCCCCATTCCCACCACCAAAGAGCAGTATACCTGTTTAATGGTGAATGCTTCTTAACACAGTTTATCAGCTAATTTGATCAGTTTGGATGCTACCCAAGCAAACACACCAAACTCTCCCCCGCTGGATATCTGACTTAGAAAACTGCTAAAAAACAGATAATGATCATCTCAATTGTAAATTTAAAACTACACAATTGTGGATGAAATATATCAGAGGAGCAATAGAAGATAGCTGATCTTGTTTATCAAAAGAAATAAGGGGATAGAACAGCTGACCATGAAAAGGATGTAGCAGCCAGGCGCAGTGACTCATGCCTGTAATCCCAGCACTTTGGGAGACTGAGGCAGGCAGATCACGAGGTCAAGAGAACAAAACCAACCTGGGCAACATGGTGAAACCCTGTCTCTACTAAAAATAGAAATATTAGCTTGGTGTGGTGGTGCATGCCTGTAGTCCCAGCTACTCGGGAGGCGGAGGCAGGAGAATGACTAGAACCTGGGAGGTGGAGGTTGCAGTGAGCTGAGATCACGCTACTGCACTCCAGCCTGGTGACAAAGCTAGATTCCAACTCAAAAAAAAAAAAATTCAAGATATGATTTTTCCACTCAGAAAGGGAAAGGTGGGACCCCTCAGATGCTGATATCTTGATTCCAGTCACCTCCTCTTGACTTGAGATAGTTTAACATTTCATGTTCCTTAAAATTAAAAAAATTCTTGACTATAAAAAATGTATTTGTTTCCTGAAGATAGCTGAAAATAATGTGCAAAAGTCTATTGAATACAAATGTAAGCAAACTGTTTATGATTCAAGTAATTGATCAAATTACAAATTAAGAAATCTTTTCTTTTATACCGCTAGGCACAATATCATAAATACTGCTGTCATTCAGCAATGAATGGGGAAAAAGTTAGACTATAGAGTATTTTAGTGATTCTTTTTGTCAACTTTTAAGCCGAAAGAGACATTGCAACCTATTTTGAGAAATGGCTTCATTATGAAAATATTGTCAAATTTTTCTGAGAGTGACTATAGCTCATTCTGATGGGTATATTTTTAAATGATTTTAAACCAAACAAAACTGGTCATTTGTCTAAAGATCTCCTTCTAGAGACAGTCTTACAGGATTTTGGTCTTATCAATTTTCAGCTGTTAATTACGGGTAACCCACAATATAAGTTTATGCTCTGGAATATAAACATAAAGTTACATTTTGAGTCAAACTACATTCACTAGGAAGCTTTTCATGGAAAGAAATGTTTGTAATCTTTTTAAAAAGAATATATTAAAAGTTGCTGAGTTTCCACAACCTGTTCCTGACAGCTACTTCAGTGTAAGTAATATATCACAGGGGTGATGGCAATCTGATGATGTATTGGAACTATACATCATTGTGGTGACGGCGCTTTAATGACAGATGAGTAATACATCTTCAGGTAAAGCTCTCAAATTTAGGCCTGCCTGGAAAATAGAGTTTCTGGAAGAAGAAAACATCTTATCAACTTTATGAAAGAATGCCTATAATAAAACATGCCTTGCTAAATTGGAGGGACATAAGTTTGGATGTAAAAATGAGACGTCATAATGACCTTTTTTAAATGTATATAACTCCTTTTTTCTTATTGAACATGTTTACTACAGATTAAAAACACCCTCCACATTAAAAAAGGGTTTCCATTTATGTTTGTCTTCTTCATACTTCATTTACCCATCACTTCAATGTTTATCATTGTGTATCACTTTTTTACTTTGTTCTTGGAACTGGAAAACATTTCTTTTTGGGGAAGTGATTTTCTTCTTGCTAATAAGAAATTCCTATTTCTGTATAGCTGGGAATATTATTTGACAACTAATTTTTTGCTTTTTCTATCTTTAATGAACTATTCAAAATCACATTTTCTTGGGGTTGTGCTTCCTTTAAAAGCTTAATTTTTCATCTTTACATGGATATGAAAAGCAGTGAGTCTTTTGCTTCATCAAATACATGAAGAGGAAAAATGTTAAAAGGACTAAACTGAAAAACAAGAAAAATTATATTAAAGAGGTACATTTTACTACATTTATAAAGTGTTGGTGTTTAGGATTACTTTTGAGTTTACTTTAGTACTTAGAAAATTGTATATATGCACATACATTCATCTCTGTGTGCATTTATGTGTGTGTACATGTGTCATACACACACATGCACATGTAATACACACACGCACATACACATACTGTCACCAAATATATTAGTGGAAAAGAATTCAGCAATATACTGCATTTTAATGCTTTTTTGTTATTTACTTTTTCCAATTTAAAATGGAATCCATTCAAACAGAGCTAAGTTTGAGGATGGCTGCAGAAGAAGCACAGATTCCAAGGCCATGCATTTGGTCAGTTTTACAGTGACAAAATCGGAGGGTGTTTATGTCGGCAAAAACAGAGAAACTGAACAGCATCATAGTGTTCTCTAAATGGGGCTAGTATTTAGTGTTCCCCTCGGCCCTTTTAAGATTTGCTGAAAAGTCAACTTTCAAAAAGAAGATTAATAGGAGAAAAGACATACAACCTTACTTAACATGTATATACTGCATATTTACAATAAATTATTATCTTCAAGCCACATGAGAAAGCAAAAACATATTTACACTAGATAATCTTTAAAATACTTAAACTGTGAGGATCTATGGAAGTATAGATTTAATATCAAAATTTAGGGAAAAAGACTACTGAAATAATACATTTCAAATGTGTAAATTATAGTTATAGTAGGATAAATCCCCAGGAATCTGGAACAGGACTTGGTGAAGTTGATGACAAGTATTTCTTTACCAAAATATTATAATCAGACTGGCTATAGAAAGTAAAATATAAAGTGGTGATGTGTGCCATGTGCCTATCTCTGGGTGCAACAAGTTGGAAATGTCTTCTGTCTTACATTGGGAACCTTATTCCAGGTTTGTCTCTGTGTTCATTTATATAGGAATATTCTCCAAACTGAAAACTATGACCAGACTAGTCTGTCAACCTGTTATAAGATAAATTCATAACCTGAGCCTGGGATTAGAAAATTGATTTATTTGGCTTTTTTCTTTACTCTAAATTTGATCTAGGAATTATATTTTTCTCTCCCTCTTTACTGAATTGCTCAGGAAGAGGAGAGATTCTAGCCAAAGGAAACACGCAAACTGAAGCAAGTGCTAGCTATGGTGCCTTCAAAAAAGAGAGCAGAAGAGGTACATTGCCTATGAGTGAATTTTGATGAAATGATGCAAAAATTAGAGATAGGATCCTTTATGAGTGAACTCTGAGACATTAGCTGGGTGATTATAACAGGACACTTCAGATGTTTGAATTTCAAGTTGAATTTCCACTACAGGTGCAGATATAGGCAATTCTGGATAGGATATTGTGTAAATTAAAATAGAAAATGTATATGAAAGAGAGAGTTTGGCATATTTTAGGCACTCAATAAATAGTAAATATGGATTACCCCTCAATAAATAGAAAAATATTTAAACAGACACTCTTGAATTTTTTAAATGTATTTCCAATAAATTGTAAAAATACCAAGAGGAAATAACTATTGTAGAACTTAACCAAAGCAATAACAAACAAAAGAAGTCTAATAGATTTACAATCTCAAAATTAAAATCTTATTTCTTCAATTTAGAATCATATTTGCTCTATTGAGTCAGGCCCTGGGTCTCTCGATTTTAATATTCTAAAAGGCAGCTATTTTTTAAGGGTGAGTATATCTGTCTTTCATTATATGCCAAAAATGTGAGAAGATATTTAAGTAAACATTTCTCTGGCATCAAGATATAATGCCTAGTGAAAGACAGGTTCAAGCAAGCACAATTGTTGATATGATTTGCTGTGTGTTCCCACCCAAATCTCATCTCCAATTGTAAACCCCACATGTTGAGAGGGGGATGTGGTGGGAAGTGATTGGATCATGAGGGCAATTTCCCACGGCTGTTCCCGTGATAGTGAAGGAGTTCTCACAAGCTCTGGTTGTTTGATAAGTGTCTCACATTTTCTCTGTGCTCTCTGTCTCTCCTGCCACCATGTAAGACATGTCCTGTTTCCCCTTCAACTTCTTCCATGATTGTAAGTTTCCTGAAGAAACTTACAATCATGCAGAACTGCAGAGCTGTGAGTCCGTTAAACCTCTTTTGTTTATAAATTACCCAGGCTGGGGTATTATCTTTAAGCAGTGTGAAAACAGACCAATACAATAGTGCTTCGTGATGGGCTGAAATTAGAAATTCAAAGAGCAAGGCCTCACACAATGGCTCACACTTGTAATAGCAGCATCGGAGAGGCCCAGGCAGAAGGATTGCTTGAAGCCAGGAGTTACAGAACAGTCTGGCAGCTAAACGAACCCTGTCTCTACAAAAAATAAAATAAAATTAGCAGGGCATGATGGCATGTGCCTGTAGTCCCAGCTGCTCAGGAGGCTGAAGTGGAAGGTTCACTTGAGCCCAAGAGTCCAAGGTTGCAGTGAGCTGTGATCATGCCCCTGCACTCCAGCCTGAGAGACAGAGCAAGATCCCATCACTAAAATAAAAAAAAAAAAAAAAAAAAGAAAAAGGAAAAGAAAACAAAACAAGAAACTGAAAAAAATGTGAAAAACGGTCTGGGAGTGGTGGGTCACACCTGTAATTCCAGCACTTTGAGAGGCCGAGGCTGGCAGATTAATTGAGGTCAGGAATTTGAGACCAGTCTGGCCAACATGGTGAAACCCCATCTCTACTAAAAATACAAAAATTAGCCTGCTGTTATAGTGTATGCCTATAATCCCAGGTACTAGGGAGGCTGAGGCAGGAGAGTTTCTTGAACCCAGGGAGCAGAAGTTGTAGTGAGCAGACATTGTGCCACTGCACTCCAGCCTGGATGACAGAATGAGACTCCATCTGAAAAGAAAAGTGAAAAATTGTCACTTTGTATTGGTAGGGCTGCACACTTTCTGAATATTGTCTTCTGTTTTAACAGATTTATCTGCATCTCTGAACAGCTGGTAGAAGATGACCAGTTAAAACACCTATTTTTAAATCGGTCCTGCGGAGACAAAATAGTGTTTTTATCCTTCAATTTAAAATTCCTTAAATGAGAATTTGTTTGATTAATCTTGAATAAAGTATAAACACTTTGCTCCATCCAATATTGCCTTTGTGCTGAGGTTGTACAGACACAGTTATCAGAGTCACTCCCCTAAATTGAGGAATGCTGTTTAATAAAGAAGTTCATAGGTTAGGTTAACTTACCAATTATTTTTACTGTAAGTAACAGTACACATTTCCCTTGTATTGGAGTCTCTCTTTGTAGTGTTTAAAAATATGAACTGTTTGAGTGATCCAAAGAACACAGTTTTAAGGTGCACTAATATTTAGAGAGGTCATGTAATCTAAACTATAATCAAGTTAATTGGAAATAAAAATCAAAGAACAACTGATTTCAAATGGTCAAGATCATAGCATTTTTAAGAAACACGTTACATCAGTGGCACTTAACTGTTCTGGCACCAGAGACAGATTTCAGAGAAGACAGTTCTTTCGTGGGCCATGTCAGGATGGTTTGGGGATGATGCAAACGCATTACTTTTATTATATACTTTATTTCTATGATTATTACATTGCAATATATAATGAAATAGTTATAAAACTTAGCATAATGTATAATCAGCGGGCACCCTCAGCTTGTTTTTCTGCAATTGGTTGGGGGTAATGGGACACAGTGACACCCAAAGTGTGTTTCTTATGTCTTTTCTTGGCTGTAATCTTGTTTTAGTTGTTTTCACTGAAGAAAATCCTGCTTCAGATAAATAGGATGTGGGCAATGGAAACAGGTTTCTCAGAGCTTTTGTGGCAATCTCAGGGTATTCTGCCTTTAATCCAGAACATATGGAGATTTAAAGTTGTCTCAAACATACTTTTAAGGCCACCATCATTTGCAATGTTAAGCAGTTGATCCCCTGTTAGTATAGACAAAATTGATTCACCTGGCTTATTTACAAATAGGTCACAGATCCATTCCTTCCCAGTTCGAATCTTTTGTGGTTGAGAAGTAATGCTCAAACTCTTTTGAAAGCTGATATAGGTGATCATGCACCAACCGGGAGAAAGAAGGCCCTGGCTCAGTCTCTTGCAAAATCTCTGCTAACGTTTGAAACATGTCAGAAATCCCAATGTTCACTTTTTCCCCCTATAATACCAGTTTGGCTTTGAAAGAAGCCACTTTATCTGCCAACTTGAACACTGTCGTTGCTAATCATGGCAGCCACTCTGTGCATAGACCAACACAAAATGACCAATTCAGTTTTCCTGATATGTAATTATTCAAAGGCTCCAATAGTTCTGCATCTGTGATGTTTGTTGGCAACAAAATTGCACATAACATATCCTCATGCACATCTTCCTATAAAATGTATCACAAAAACAAACACTGTTGCCTTGTTGTCTACATCGGTAGACTTGTTGGCCTGGATTGCATACCATGGTGACTCATTAATCCTCTCTAACAACTGTACCTCAATATCTTCTGCTGTTTCGTTAATTTATCTAATTATGGTGCTAGCCAAAAGAAGAACACATGCCACCTTTTTACCTACAGCCTCTCCTAAAAGTTCACGACCAACGTTCTTAATAACAGGCAGGATCAACTCTTCGCCAATAGTAAAGGGCTTCTTAGCTTTAGCAATGCAGTTAGCCACTAAGAATTTTACTCTCAGTACAGACACATTTGATGAATGTGGCCTTCAATAACTGTTTCTGTTCTTTGTGTTTACATATTTTTCAGTGGAAAAACTGGAAAAGGTGCTTGGTTTCCATGTGGCAAAATAGCTTTGAAGGTTTTATGACTTCATTGGACAGCCAGTCACCACATAGTATACAAAGTGTGCTTAAAGAATGTAAATCACTTGTAATGAATCTGTAATTTTTAAGTAGAATTCAGTAGGTCTATTCTTTTAAATACAGCTTTCTTTTTGGTGGCAGTCTTAGAGTTTTTATTATAGGTAACAGTACTTTTGCATCATTGGGTCTTTCCCCCTTTACAGGTAAGCTCCTGAGTGACATTTGTTTCTTTACTTGTTTTGGTTAGCGTTAGCGTGTGAGCTTACAAACACTGTGACTGAGAGAAGTCCATAGTGCAGGAAAGTGGCACAGGTGAAAGTGGTAGATAAAATAATGAGCAGGCTGCACACTGACTAGAATAAGTATTGGATTCCTACTTAAAGTATGCCACCATCTGCAGCTAAATTGTCACTTGCCACTCACTGATAGGGTTTTGATATGTGTCTGCAAGCAATTGATTTATTATGGTTTCTGTGCAGTCAGACCTCTCTGCTAATGTTAATCTGTATTTGCAGCTGCTTCCCAGACCTCACATCACCACGTCAGTACCACCTCAAATCATCAGCCATCATTAGATTCTCATAAGTAGTGCCCAACCTAGATCCTGCACAGGCGCAGTTCACAATAGGGTTCAAGTTCCTATGAAGATCTAATGTCATTGCTGATTTGACAGGAGGTGGCGCTCAGGCAGTAATGTGAGCAGTAGGGAGCAGCTGTAAATAGAGACAAAGCTTCACTCCACTCACTGGCCACTGGCCTCCTGCTGTGTGGCCCAGCTCCTAACAGGCCATGAAATGGTACTGGTCCATGGCCCCGGGCTTGGAAACCCCTGCCTTACATCAGATATGCCCATCTTGTATAGCTATTATAGCCAGGGGAAATTATGAAGCATGAGCTGTTCAAATTATGAATAGAAAACTTTTGTAAAGATAAATATTTCTGTGTCTAAATGCAGAACAATTTACAAAGAAAAGGCACCATTTATCAACAGAGATAAAAAAAAAAGTAACAACGCGTATGTCAGTACCCTATCTGCAGAATGCACAGCTTTATAGGAATGATGAGAAAAGGAAAATAAAATCCTGAAAGAGCAGCTCATTGGCATAAGCTTAATTTAAATAATTTAATAATTTAACTCTAAGAGGCACATAAAACTGTGTCACGTAGCCAAGAGATAAAATTGTGTGCATGTATCCGTACACTCCAATCTTTGGTCCTTGATTTCATTTGGTCCCTGGTGGCTTTTTAGCTTTGCCTTTACATTTTTAAGAAGAACAAAACTGTGTAATACATATGTATTCGCTGCTACAGAATGCAATTCAAACTGTTTAAAGAAAAGTTATTCAGGATACTCGTTAAAACAGCAATGCAGAATTTATTCTGGACTATCAGAATTGGTATAGGGACTACTGCAATGAATATTTGCAGAGAAATTGGGTGAGAGAAATTGGGCTCAATTCCAAATACAGAAACAAAAGGCATGAGTTTATACCCAAGAAGTTGGGCAAAGGGTAAGTGGATGAAAAAATACTAGTTGGAAACTACAGAGGGAAGGGGAACTTTGGTTTTACTTACCTAGCAGGATTCTTGCTGAAGGCCAAATGGTATGATCAGATATCAAGTGTTGGGGATGCTGGCTAAACCTACTTTACAGGATTCTTGCTAAAACTGGGCTCTCAGAGGACATGCTCAAGAATGGGGCTTATAGTGGAACTCAGAGGGGCTTGTCTAAGGTTTGGTCCAAAAGAATATCTTTGTCAAAATCTCTCTAACTTGAGAAAGGACATTAAAATAACACAGCTCTATTAAAAAAATTAACGAAAAATATCTTTGGATATTTGTAATATGGATTTAACTGATATTAAATATAAGTGAGATTGAGTTCTTAAGCCTTTATGAAATAAAGACAGTAATTTATTTTTTGATGGCCTGATATTTTCTAAAAATTTCAGGATGCTTTATAAATTATTATACATTTAATATGTATGTACCTACATATAAAATTAAAGATTATGCATTATTACATAAATGGAAAAATGTTTCATACCAATGTTATCTATCATTTACCAATAGAAAATGTAATAAAATTTATAATGACCTTAGCAATTAAAAATTTGAAATCAACAATGAGAACTTTTAAATCAAAATTTAAGAAAAGAGATAACTTGTAACAAATGATGTATTATTAGAGGTCAAAACGTACACTATGGAAGCAAAATATACTTTGTCTCACCAACAAATTCTTTAACTTGTTTTAAGTTAATGAATAGCAAATGTCTTATTTATTTCTTACTTATTGTTTTCTAGTAAATGTTTAATTAATTTATGTGGTAATAGACTGAGTAATGGCCCTCTAAAGATATCCAAATCTTAATTCTTGAAACCTGTGAATGTTACATAAAAAACACTTTATAGATCTTACGTCAAAGATCTTGGTATAGGGATATTATATTAGATTAAACAGTGGGCCCAAAATACAATCACACGAGTCTTTACAAGGCAGAGAGAGATTTCACAGGTAGCAGAAGATAATGTGATCAGTAAAACAGATATTGAAATTTTGCAGCAACAAAACAAAATGCTGGCAGCCACCAGAAGGCAGGAGACGCAAGGGATGAATTCTTCCTGGAGCCTTCAGATGGAGTGTAAGCCCTGTTGGCAATTTTAGTGTCAACACTGTGATACTGTATTTGGTCTTTTGAACTTTTTTTATATACACTGTACTTTATGATACAGCATTGTTCATTAATCTTCTCACAAGCTCCTTACCTCATCACAGACTCGCAAAAAGTAGTCCATAGATACAGTCTAGGAGCACATCTTAAAGCTCATCTGCTACCCTGTGATGTGTTTCTTTAGTTTATTCTCATCATTCGACATTACTTTATCTACCAAAAAAAAAGTGTATCATTTAAAACTCTACAAAGTTAAAAGCTCACTTTCTCCTTAAAACTTGGATTTCAGTAGCAACTGCTTTATATATTTATTATAATTTTTAAAAATTTATTTATTATACTTTAAGTTCTGGGGTACATGTGCAGAACATTCAGGTTTGTTACATAGATATACACCTGCCATGGTGGTTTGCTGCATCCATCACACCATCATCTACCTCAGATTTTTCTCCTAATACTATCCGTCCTCAATCCCTTGACCCCCTGCTAACTCTACCCTATTCCCCCACTCCCCCCAACAGACTCCGGTGTGTGATATTCCCCTCCCCGTGGCCATGTATTCTCATTGTTCAACACCCACTTATGAGTGAGAACATGTGGTGTTTGCTTTTCTGTTCTTGTGTCTTAGAGGCTACTGAAGACTTAGACAATCTCCTAAACCTGGGAGAAATAACAATCCCACTCTTACATCACTGAATTTTGGGAAGAGTCAATTTGGAAACACTATATTTAATTACTTAAAAAAAGTCTTGCTTAATGTAATAAAGATATCTAAACCAACCTAATTTAATTCATAGATACATATATCATATTTTATACTATCCAAGGAATGTAGTAAGTAGGTATGTAACTTTGAGCTACACTATTAATATTAAACATTACCTATATACAGGAAAAACCTTCCTCTTACTGGATTGAAGAATAGTAGCTAGCTGTAAATTAGAAAGGCCAACGAGTGTTGTCTTCTGTATAGATAATATGAATTGAAAAGAAATGTGATGCATTTACTTTGAAAGGATGTTATGCATTCACATTTTCAAAATGTGATCTATTTATTTCCAAAGATGACATTTTCTTTACCAAATGTTTCCTTGAAATTTATTTGGATAAAAAATGACTTCTATATAGCTACAATTGTGTGTATGAAGTGTGGGAGGAATCAGTGGCCTTGAGATGAAGGGAATTTAAAATTATTTATTCAGGGTCGGTTGAAAATATAGGTAGTCTGTTATAACTCTTAAAACAGCCATTGTGATTGTTTTTCTTTTTTGTAAGCTACCAATAGGATTATTATTTCTTTAAATGAATCAATTTAATAGTTACCAGGCATTTATTCAAGAATTTCAGATCATATTTTCACCCTATTTACAAGTACTTTTCTTTATTCAAAGGGAATTGCTACAAGTATTTATCATTTGTGAAAAATAATATTGTGAAAGATCTAACTTGGTATTTTTTATAATTCATCCCAGAGACTATGATTACAAACCCAAAACAATTGAGCTATTCAGATGAACATAACTAGCTTTTAGGCAAATAAATCTATAACATAGATTAACACAATCATCTATTTGCAGGAATGAGGGAAAAAGTTAACTTTACAAATTCTACTGCAATAGAATTGTAAATATCAAAACTATTTCAGCAATTTTAACTCAGTAATATATGCCCCAGAAGTTACACATACCTAGATACATGCATAGCTATAAACAGGCAAATCTAGGACTGGAGAACTAATTTTCTACCTTGAAAATTTTTTCATTGTATACATCACGATGTCACAAAAACTTGACTCTTTTGTATGCTCAAGAGCCCTGGATATAACTCAGTCAAATAATGGCCAATATTGTTTGTTTAAAAATTGTCCTCTCAGGAAAGTTATCCAGATATTAGATAAAGAGCACAGAGTCTTAACATACATTAAAATTTTGTTCCTTCTACGTACATCAGCAGACTGTGTAGTATCCAAATTTGTAGCATTTCTTTTTATAACGAGGATAAATGTAAGATTGTCTCATGAAAATAAAGCACAGTTAAATTTTAGTATTTTTTTTCTAGGTGATGCACAGGGATCTAAATATAAGCTTGGGCATTCCTTCCAAAAGCTCTTAATTAAACCACTCATGCAAATGTTATCATCTGTAGAAAAAGTATTATAGCTCTCTGTGTTTAGCTTCTCTCTTCTTCTCATCCCTTTCCTTCATGTGGTCATCAATATTTCTTTAATGCCTACTGTATACCTGGTGTTATAAGCAGATTCCAGCAATATCCTAACAAATAATCTGGACTAAACACACCCTCATTTTTTGTAATGTATTTATACACTGGATTATTTTAGGAATATTAAGCAGAACTATCAAAATATTCATAATGAAATTTTTACATTCTTACAAGATGTCTATAGAAAAAGCAGCATAAATATTTAGTGTTAATGTTAGGAATTTATTGTGATGATAGTATTATAATGAAAACAATGTCTTAACTTCAGAAATATATAAAATTTGATTCTCTAAACTAGGTGTGGTACCTGATATTCAAGTCTTTAATACTTATAAGTACTTAGAACAATTAATATAAATAAGAGACTTTTGTGTTCTATTTACTAATAGTTGTTGACCTTTTTAAAATTATCATGGGAAGTATGTTAACTTGTATAACATACATTATTATTCTCTGCAAAATAAAAAATGACATGAAAAATTATCACTTTTTGATTGCCAGAAGGTTAAGGTAACTGTCTGGCTAGAACTTTAAGAGTGTGTGTGTGTGTGTGTGTGTGTGTAAAGAAATGACTATACGGGCTTGGTGGCTGATGCCTGTAACCCAGCACTTTGAGAGTGTACTGGGGCAGGCAGATCACCTGAAGTCAGGAGTTCGAGATCAGCCTGGACAACATGGTGAAACCTGACTCTACTAAAAATACAAAAAAAAAAAATCACCCGGGTATGATGGTGGGTGCCTGTAATCCCAGCTACTTGAGGTGGCTGAGGCAGGAGAATCACTTGAACTTGAGAGGTGGAGGTTACAGTGAGTCAAGACGGTGCCATTGCACTCCAGTCTGGGCATCAAAGAGTGAAACATCGCATCAAAAAAAAATTGACCATGTAATTGGTAACTTAGGAAATGTACTCCTCTGATTTGCATTAATTGAAGAAAAGATTTGTTGGAATAAATGACATGACAAAAATGTAGGTTCATGATTTCCAAACAAAATAAATAAAAGGCTTTATGAGGAATATTAAAAATACAGTCATGTGTTGCTTAACTACAAGTATACATTCTGATAATTGCATCATTAGGATATTTTTGTTGTGCAAACATCATAGAGTGTACTTACACAAACCTAGATGCTATAGTCTGCTACACTCCTAAGCTATATAGTATAACCTATTGCTCCTAGACTACAAACCGGTATAGCATATCACTGTCCTGAATACTGTAGGCAATTGCAACATGATGGTAAGTATATGTGTATCTAAACATATCTAAACAGAGAAGAAGTACAGTAAGAAGACAGTATAAAATATAAAAATAATGCCTTTGCTTTTGTTGTTTTAGTCATGAAGTCTTTGCCCATGCCTATGTCCTCAATGGTATTGCCTAGGTTTTATTTAGCCAAAACTGACAAATAGTATCTAACTAAAGTAAAGAGCTTCTGCACAGCAAAAGAAACTATCATCAGAGTGAACAGGCAACCTACAGAATGGGAGAAAATTTTTGCAATCTATTCATCTGACAAAGGACTAATATCCAGAATATACAAAGAACTTAGAAAAATTTAGAATTAAAAAAACAACCCCATCAAAAAGTAGGTGAAGGTTATAAACAGAGGTTCTCAAAAGAAGACATGTATGTGGCCAAGAAACATATGAAAAAAAGCTCATCACCACTGGTCATTAGAGAAATGCAAATCAAAACCACAATGAGATACATCTCATGCCAGTTAGAATGGTGATCATTAAAAAGTCAGGAAACAGCAGATGCTGGAGAGGATACGGAGAAACAGGAACGCTTTTACACTGTTGGTAGGAGTGTAAATTAGTTTAACCATTGTACAAGACAGTGTGGTGATTCCACAAGGATCTAGAGCCAGAAATACCATTTTACCCAGGCATCCCATTACTGGGTATATACCCAAAGGATTATAAATCATTCTACTATAAAGACACATGAACACATATGTGTATTGTAGCACTATTCCCAATAGCAAAGACTTGGAACCAACCCAAATGCCCATCAATGATAGACTGGATTAAAAAAAATGTGGCACATATACACCATGAAATACTACCATGCAGCCATAAAAAAGATGAGTTCATGTATTTTGCAGGCACACGGATGAAGGTGGAAACCATCATTCTCATCAAACTAACAAAGGAACGAAAAACCAAAGATTGCATGTTCTCACTCATAAGTGGAAGTTGAACAATGAGAACACATGGACACAGGAAGGGGAATACCACACACATCAGGGCCAGTCAGGAGGTTGGGGGCTATAAGAGGGATAGCATTAGGAGAAATACTTAATGTAGGTGATGGGTTGATGAGTGCAGCAAACCACCATGGCACATGTATAGTATGTAACAAACCTGCATGTTCTGCATGTGTATCTCAGAACTTCAAGTATAAATAACAATAGTAAAGAAATAAGGAAATTCAGACGACAAAATTAAGGAGACACAGGATTCAGTCTTCTCTATGTTGAAACTAAATAGTTGGGTTTTCTTCACTCCGTGAAAATGCAGGCAGGGCTGAGGGTCCCAGGAGCTTCTATCTCCAAACATGAAGAATCAGGAACCTGCAGTGAAGGCAAAGTGTAGACATGTAACAGCTGCTTGGTCTTGTTCTAAAACTCCAGGGATTCTCCCACTCAAATGGAAAGCTCCCATCATGTTTTTGCAACCACCAGGTCCAATCTCTTCGTGAAGAGCCATCACCAAGAGAACCACATTGCTTGACTGGAAGAGATCTTAGAAATCTAACAGAGGCTGAGAGTTTGCTCTTTGGTGTCGTTCTTCCTGGTTTTATTTCTAGTTTTGCATCTTGGGCAAGTTATTTGGCTTCTCTGAACCTCAATCTCCACATGTGCAAAAGAGGAATTATAATATATACGGTGAATCTTGTGAGTATTAAGTGAGAGGATTAAATGCTTGTAATATGGTACGTGTTAAACAATAAAGTAATTGGCTATCATTTTATTTAATTCCTTCATTTTATGTATACAGAGAACATAATAACAATAAATATAAGTAACGCCTGGTACAACCCTTTACCTTATGAACAAAACCATAGAAATAATATACCTGTGTTGGACATTTACTATAAATGGAGCTTCCAGCCTGCAGGACTGGAAGTTGATGTGGGTAAGTCAGTGAGTGAGTGGTGAATGAATGTGAAAGCCTAAGACAATCCTGCACTTTACTGTAGACTTTGTCAACACTGTAGGCTATACTACATTTATTTTAATTTTTTCTTTCCCCCAAATTACATTATTGGTAGCTTTGTGGCTCACTGTAACTTTTTTACTGTATAAACTTATTGATTTTAAAATATTTTGACTCTTGTAACAACATAGCTTAAAACACAGACACATTGTACAGCTGTAGAAATATATGTTTAGTATCCTTATTCTTTAAACTTTTTCTATGTTTATTTTTTTTGACATTTAAACTTTTTGTTAAAAGTTAAAACACAGACACACACACATTACCTTAAGCCTTTACAGAGTCTGAGTCATCAATATCACTGTCTTCGACTTCCACAATTTTAACCCACCAGAATGTCTTCAGGGGCAATAACATGCATGGAGCTGATGTCTCCAATGATAACAATGCCTTCTTCTGGCATACATCCTGAGGGACCTGCCTGACAGCTAACTTTTCTTTATTGGTAGGAGTACACTCTCAAATAATAACTAAAAGGTTAGTATTGTAAGTAAATAAACCAGTGTTATAGTAATTTATTATCATTGTCAAGTATCATGTACTGTATATAATTGTATTTCTTATACTTTTATACAACTGGTAGCACAGTAGGTTTCTTTATATCAATCATACAATTGTAAACATATGATTAATGCCTTGTGTTACATTACCATGGCTACAGATAGCATCACTAGGTAACAGAAATTTTTTTTAGCTCCATTATCATCTTATGGGACCAAGGTTGTTGACTGAAACATTGTTATGCAGTACATGAATTTACTTAAATACATTTCCTTGTAAATAGTATTAATTAGCTTATCAATAAAGGGAATATAAAAAGAAGCTTGTAAGCACAGTGTGTGCTGGTAGAGTTTGGTGTCATATAACACCATTTCCCTTAACAGTCTTGTTTGCAGATATGTGTTTCTTGAACAGCTTGACTTAAGATTGAAGCCACATTTCTCCTTTGCTATTTCCCACTTAAAAATTTTAGAAAACTGCCTAGGTATACATTGGTTTATTTTCTATTACACACTTTCTTTTGTAACTGTTACTTACTGAATTCTAATTCACCTTCTGACTATAAAAATGAGATACATCTCAGAGCAAGTTTGGTAAGATGTCGGGGGTGTCAGTTCACAAAAGGCCAAAGGAGTTTAAACCATTAGCCCACCATCTAAATGTGTTACCTTTTCTCTGTGTAAAGAAGTTGTTCATACAGAATCAAACTGATACTCCTGAAAATGTCATTCTGTTATGTAAGTCATATTAATATCAGCAAGATTGGGGTTTTGATTACAAAACCAGACAAGTACTTTTTTCTGGTGGCATTTCTAGAGTTGCTTCCAGTTGATTCTCAAAATGACTTTAAATGATCTTAGGTGTATTGCAATAAAGTTTCAGAAAGTAAAGATCCACATCAACACTTCTTATACATGGTTTTATTTATTTTAAATTATAGTGCCTTGAAATAACTAAGAAAGTTTACGTAGAAACTTTACAACAAGTGTTAAAATAACACACGATCACTTTTAACAAATTGATAGACATAAAGAATTTCAAAGAATTTACCAAAGCTGATAGATGAAATGGATTTACCCAAAATAATAGTGAAATGCTGTCATATTGCTTTGTTTCAAATCTGTCCTTATTCAGTAATCAGTAGAGAAATATTTGAAAAAGCACTAAAGTTACCAAAGCTTCAGCTTCCCAATCTATAAAAACACGATAATTTTTAAAAACTTTATTATATAATTATTGTCACAAACAAGATTATTAATGTAAAACTTTGTAGACTGATATATTAGAGATTGTTTAAAATCAACAAATAGCAATAAAAACACCTTATACCCTGACCTCATTTCTGTCACTGACAACTTATACAATTTAAGTTAAAACATTCAACATGCTAATATATTTCTTAATTATTTAGCCACATCCTGATCATACATAGGCTATGCATAAGCACTAGAATATGTTAAGCTAATTTGTTTGAGAGAGCTATCAAAATTCAATAATTATGCCACAGTCTGATTAAGGTAGACTATTTCCCCTCAATAATTGAAAAACAACTCCATACGTGACATCTTCCTAGACTTTCATCATAGGATACTAAAGCAAACTAAATAGCAAAAAGAGAGATACCCGCTAAAAGAAAAAGAGAGCATGCAGTGAAAATATACCCACCAGAGTAAATTCTGTTTGTATTTAGGAAGGTAAAAGAAAACAGAAATTTTTAAAGGAAAAATGAACGAAATTACACAATTGTTTTGAGGTAATTATACTTGACTAAAAGGATTAATAACAAGAATGTGGCAGTTCAGTGTTAGACAGGTAGTTGCTGAGCAAATGTCCCCTTAGAAATACTTTTGTGTAAGGTTGCAATGGCCTTTGTGTAGGTTGTGGGTTTTGCATGATGTTTTTTGATAATTTTAGTTATCAGACATTTATGCATGTGAACCCCCGCTTCATGACCTTTCCTGGCTCTGTTTTTTTTTTAATTTTCACTTTTATGGCTATGTAATAATTATACATATTAATGGCATATGTGTGATATTTTGATACAGGCATAGAAGGTGTAAGAATCAAATCAAGGTAACTGGGGCATCCATCATCTGAGGCATTTATCATTTGTTTATGTTAGAAATATTCCAATTCCAATCTTTTAGCTATTTTAAAATATATAATTAATTATTGTTAACTGTAGTTACCCTATTATGCTACCAATAACTAGATTTCATTCGTTCTATCTGACTGTATTTTTGTGCCCATTAACTAAACCTTTTTTCTATTCCCCTCTCCACTCTCTTTTAGCCTCTAGTAATCATTATTCTACTTTCCATTTTCCATGGGTTTCATTTTTTTTAGCTTCCATATATTAGTGAGAACATATGATATTTGCCTTTCTGTGCCTGGCTTATTTCGCTTAATGTAATGTTCTCTATTTGTATCCAGGTTGTTGCAAATGACAGAATTTCCTTTTTTTTGATGCCTGAATAATATTCCATTATGTATATGTACCACATTTTCTTTACACATTCATCCATTACTGGACACTAAGTTTGGATTTCTACCTTGGCTGCTGTGAATAGCCATGCTGAACTAAACATGGGAGTGCAGATAATCCCTTTGATATATTTTCTTTTCTTTTGGATGTAGACCCAGTAGTGGGATTGTTGGATCATACAGTAGTTCTTTTTTTTTATTTTTTGAGGAACCTCCATGTTGTTCTACATAGTGGCTGTACTAATTTACACTCTCACCAAAAATGTGCAATGATTTGCCTTTTTTCACATGCTTAACAGCATTTTTTATTGCCTATCTTTTGGATAAAACCCATTAGAACTAGTATGAGATGATATCTCATTACTGTTAATTTTGTTGTTGTTGTTTTTGACACAGGTTCTTTCTCTGTTGCACAAGCTGGAGTGCAGAGTTGTGATTATGGCTCCCTGTAACCTCAAACTTTGTGGCTCAAATGAATCTCCTGCTTCATCCTCCCAAGTCTCTAGGAATATAAACATGCACCACTACACCTGATTAATTTTTAATTTTTTTTTTTAGAGACAGGATCTTGCTATGTTGTCCTGGCTAGTCTCAAACTCTTGGTCTCAAGCGATCCTCCCAACTCAGCCTCCCAGAGTACTGGGATGACAGATATAAGCCAGTGTTCCCAACCTCATTATTATTTTAATTTGCATTTCTGCAATGATTAGTGATGTTGAGCATTTTATTATACATAGATTGGCCATGTGTGTGTCTTCTTCTGAAAAAAGTCTATTTATATCTTTTGCCTATTTTCGATTGGATTGTGTTTATTTTTTTCTGTTGAGTTGTTTGAGTTCTTTATATATTCTCATTATGAATCTCTTATCAGATGGGTAGTTTTCAAATATTTTTCCACTTTGTGGGTTGCCTCTTTAGTTTGTTGACTATTTTCTTTCCTGTAAAGAAGCTTTTTACATTGTTGTGATTGCATTTGTCCATTTTTGCCTTTGTTATCTGTGCTTTTGTGCTTCTACTCAAGAAATATCTGCTGTAGAAATGTCCTGCAGTGTTTCCCCAATAATTTCTTCTAGTGGTTTCAAGTATTAGAATTAAATATTTAATCCATTTTGATTTTATTGTTATATATGGTGAAAGAGAGAGATCTAGTTTTATTCTTCTGCATGTGAATATTAAGCTTTCCCAACACCATTTACAGAAAAGTTTGTTATTTCCCTAATGTAGGATTTTGACACTTTGTCAAAATGAGTTGACAGTAGATATGTGAATTCACTTCTGGGTTCTGTATTCTGTTTTAGTGTTCCATCTATCTGTTTTTCTGCCAGTTTTTTTAAAATGTGATTTTGTATTATAATTTGAAGTCAGGTAATGTGAAACTTCCAGCTTTATTCTTTTCTTTCAGGGTTTCATTGGCTATTTTTGTTTTTTAAAGTATTCATGTACATTTTAGAGAAAGGTTCTTTTTGCTTTGAGAAATGAGAGAAAATAGTCCAGAGGACAGCAGCTTGCAACTGGATATCAGTCCAGCCACAGTGAAACAAAGCACTAGGCAAATATCTGAAGCCCAGAATTCCAAGTCGTTGCTCGTGGATGATGTTTGTAGACTCACTCTAGGCAAGATGGAAATCTGCAGCCTCAATGGAATAAACCCAGTTATGGGAGAATTCCTCACCTGTGGACTAACATGGTCTTGGGCCTTGAATAAGCATTAGCAGCAGCCAGTCAGTGCTGGCTACAACACTTGGATGAATTCCAGTATTGTGCTAGTCTGCAAGACTTCAGGTATATTCCTGTGTAATAACAGCTGTGGTGACCATGAGAGTGGCCAAATCACACCTTTCCCAACTCCAGGCATCCCAGAGCAATGAGAGACCCTTTCTATTTGGGGGAAAGAGAGAAAGGAGAGCAGGATACTGCCTAGTAACTCAGGGAATTATCCATTAACTTACTCATATGCATGAAGGCACTGTATCTAGGAAGTTACAAGAGTCACAGGGTTTGGGGACTCAGTTTCCTGGTGCTGAAACAACTGCAGTGACTGCAGGCTTACGTCACAACACTTAATCACCTTTGAATTTGTGAAAAGCTCTCTCCAGAAGAATTAATAAAAGTAAGTCCAGATTTGGAAGATTGGAATAAATACCTCACACTTCAACAGCCAGATATGCACAAGCATCTGTAAGTGCCAAGAACATCGAGGTAAACATGACTTTTCCAGATGGACTAAATAAAGCACCATGACTGTATTAGTTCATTTTCACACTACTATAAAGATACCACCACTAGGCAATTTATTTTAAAAAAATTAATTGTCTTACAGTTCTGTATGGCTAATGAGGCCTCTGAAAACTTGTTATCATGGCAGAGGGTGAAGAAGAAGCTAGAAATTTTTTCACAATTCAGCAGGAGAGTGTAAAGGGGAAACTGCCAGTTACCTTTAAAACTATCAGCTGTTATCGTAACTCACTCACCATGATATCACGGTCACTGTCATAGTATAGAGAAAACAACTCCCATGATCTAATTACTTCCCACCAGGCCCCTCCCTCGACATATAGAGATTACAATTCCCAGTGAGCTTTGGGTGAGGACACAGAGCCAAACCATATAATTCTGCCCCAGACCCTCTCAAATCTCATGTCTTTCTCACATTTCAAAAACAATCATGCCTTCCCAACAATTTTCCAAAATCTTAACTCATTCAGCATTAACTCAGAAGCAAAAATCCAAAGTTTCATATGAAGAAAGGCAATTCTCTTCTGCCTCTGAGCCTATAAAATAAAAAATAAGTTAGTTACTTCCAACATACAAGGATTTCGGTAAATGTTTCCATTCCAAATGGGAGAAAGTGGACAAAACTAAACGGCAACAGGGTCCATGCAAGTACAAAATCTGGCAGAGCATGCATTCTATCTTAAAGATCCAAAACCTCCTTTAACTCCATGTCTCACATTTAGGGCACGCTGATGCAAGGGTTGGACTCCCATAGCCTTGGGCAGCTCAGAATCTGTGGCTCTACAGGGTGAAGTCCCTGCAGCTATTTTCATGGGCTGGTGTTTTTCCATGCTCACAATGCAAGCTGTTAGTGGATCTACCATTATTGGGTCTAGAGGACAGTGGCCCATTTCTCACAGCTCCACTAGGCCATGCTCCAGTGGAGACTCTGTGTGGGTGGTCGAACTCCACATTTTTCTTTTGCACTGCCTTAGTTGGGGTTCTCCATGAGGGCTCTCGCCATGCAGTAGACATCTGCCTGGACATCCAGGTATTGCCATATATCCTCTGAAATCTAGGTGGAGGTTCCTAAACCATAACCATTGCCTTCTGCATACCTGCTGACACTATACCATGTGAAAGCTGCCAATCCTTGGGGCTTGTACTCTCTGAAGCAATGGCCCAAGCTGTATTTTAGCCTGTTTTCACCATGGCTAGAGCTGAAATGGTTAGGATGCAAGACACTATGTCTTAAGGCTGCACAGAGAAGCAGGGCACTAAACCTGGCCCATGAAACCATTTTTCGTTCCTAGGCCTCCTGGCCTGTGATGGGAGTGGTTGATGTGCAGATCTCCAAAATGCCCTGTAGACATTTTCACCATTGTCTTGGCAATTAACATTCGGCTCCTCACAGCTGGTTTGAATTTCTCTCGAGAATTTTTTTTCTACTGCATGGTCAGGCTAGAATTTTTTCAAACTTTTATGCTCTGATTTCCTTTCAAACATAAGTTCCAATTTCACACCATCTTTATGTGAGTGCATATAAGTGTACACTTTGAAAAAAAGCCAGCTTGGCTCTTGAATGCTTTGCTGTGTAGAAATTTCTTCTGCCAAATATGCTAAATCATCTCTCCCAAGTTCAAAGTTCCACAGATCTCTAGGGCAGGGCCAAAATGCCAACAGTCTCTTTGCTTAAGCATAACAAGAATCACCTTTGCTCTCATTCCCAACAAGTTCCTCATCTCTCTCTGAAACCACTTCTGCCTGGACTTCATTGTCTACATCATTATCAGCATTTTGGTCAAAACCATTCAACAAGTCTGTAATAAATTCCAAACTTTCTCACATCTTTCTGTCTTCTTCTGAGCCCTCCTAACTATTCTAATCTCTGCCCATTACCCAGTTCCAAAGTTGCTTTCACATTTTCAGTATATGTTTATAGCAGCACCCCACTCTGCTGGTACCAATTCTCTGTGTTAGTTTGTTTTCATGCTGCTATAAAGATACTGAGACAGGATAATTTACAAAGAAAAAAAGGTTGAACTGACTCAGAGTTTCACATGGCTGAAGAGACCTTAGGAAACTTACAATCATTGCAGAAGGTGAAGGATAAGCAAGCAACTTCTTCAGAAGGTGGCAGTATGGAGACAGAGAAAAGGGGAAACTGCCAAACACTTTTAAAACTATCAGCTCTCATGGTAACTCACTTATTATTCCAATAAGAGCATGGCAGAAACTGGCCCCATGATCCCATCACCTCTCACCAGGCCCCTCATCTAACATGTAGGGATTAATATTCCAGATGAGATTTTAGTGGGAACACAGAGCCAAACCATATTCTCATGTGATAGAGACATGTGACTTTTTTCAACAAGAAATTTCAAATAGCTTTCTTGAGGAAGCCCAGTAAAATTCAAGTCAACACAGAGAAAGAATTCTAATTTACAGAAAAAAATTTTTAGAAAATCAATTTAAATTTTGGAGCTGAACAGTGTAATTGACAAACTTGACAAATGCATCATAGACTATAAAGAGCAGTATTGATTAAGTGAATAAACAAAGTAGCTAGTTTTAAGACAGGCTTTATGAAAATACACAGTCAAAAAAAGAAATAATAATAATAATAAAGAATTAAGGACACACAGAAGACCCAGAAAATAGCCTGAAAGGACAAATTTAAAAGTTATTGGTCTTAAAAAGAGTACATTTAAAGAGATGTGGGCAGAAACTTTACTCAAGGAAATAATACTAGAGAAATTTTCAAACCTAGAGAAAGATCTGAATATTTATGTTGAATGTCAAAGAACACAAAAGAAATTTAACCCAAATGGGACTACCTCAAGGCATATAATAATCAAACTCTCAAAAGTTAAAGATAAAGGATGCTAAAAGCATCAAGAGAAAAGACTCAAATAACTTATAAAAAAGCTCCAATATGTCTTGCAGCAGAAATCTCAGCAGAAAGTTTAAATCCAGGAGGGAGTGGGATAATATAGTCAAAATGCTGAAGAAATAAAACTTTCAACATAGAATATTATGTCCAGAAAAATTATACCTTAAACTTATAAGAGAAATCAGAGTTTTTTTTGTTACACAAATGACTCCATTTTTATTTCAACAATTCTCGTATTTCCTCATTTTGATCAAGGTCTTTTTTGATACCTCAAGAAAAGTCAAGAATGCAGAATCAAGTTATTCTGGAGGAAAACATTATTCTTTTGGGTTTTTATGATACAAATTTCAGACACAAAAACAATGGTAAATAGGTGTGATTTAAACTAAAAAATTTCTTCATGGCAAAAGAAAAAAGCAGAGTAAACAGACAACTCACAGAGTGGTAGAAAATCTTTGCAATCTACACAACTGACAAAGGACCAATATCTAGAATCTACAAGGAACTAAAACAAATTAGCCAGGAGAAAAACCAATCCCATCAGAAAATGAGCTAAGCACATGAATAGACAATTCTCCAAAGAAGCTTTATGAACGGCCAACAAACATATGACAAAAATGTTCAACATCACGAATAATTAGGAAAATGCAAATGAAAACCACAGTGCAATACCTCTTTACCCCTACAAAAATGGCCATAATCAAAACATCAAAAAATAATAGAGGTTGGTGAGGATGCAGTGAAAAGGGAACATTTTTACATTGCTGGTGGGAATGTAATATAGTAAAACCACTATGGAAAACAGAGTGGAGATTTCTTAAAGATCTAAAAATAGAACTACTATCCAATACAGTAATGCCACTAATGGATATCTACCCTGAAGAAAAGAAGTCATTATACAAAAAAGTGCATTATTATACTTGCACATACATGTTTATAGCAGCACAGTTTGCAATTGCAAAAACATGGAACCAACCCAAATGCCCATCAATAAATGAGTGAATAAATTGTGATATTTATATATTATATAGTATTATATATAATATAATATATAATATATTACTATTCTATACATATTTTATATACTCTTCTATATATATATATTTTATATATATATTTCGTATATATATATATTTCGTATATATATATATATTTCGTATGTGAAATATATATATAGAGAGAGAATAGTATATAATGGAATGGAATATTATTATATTTATCTTTTTGGCTGAATAGTATTTCATGCCATGTATATATATATATAATTTATACACACACACTATATATATATGTATATATAATATGAATATATATTGAAGACTATATATACAGAAGACAATATATAGTGTGTGTGTATATAAATATATATATATATATATATATAATATATATATGTGTCATAGAATACTATTCAGCCAAAAAATGAACACAATAATGGTATTCACAGCAACCTGGATGGAATTGGAGACCATTATTCTCAGTGAAGTAACTTAGGAATATAAAACCAAATATCATATATTCTCACTCATAAGTTGAAGCTAAGCTTTTAGGATGCAAAAACATAAATATTATACAATGGACTTTGGGGAGTTGGAGAAAAGGGTGGGAGGGAAGTGAAAGATAAAAGACTACAATTGGGTACAGGGTATACTGCTTGGATGATGGGTGAACCAAAATCTCGCAAATCACCACTAAAGAACTTAATTCATGTAACCAAGCATCACCTGTTCCCCAAAAATCCTATGGACTTTTTAAATTTCTTTTTTCAAAAAGATAAACATTTCAGTCTCAGGTCACAGAATCAGTGTTAGAGTGGAAGAATAGTGTTAAAGGAGTGAATTAAAAAGGTGATGGAGAGAATTATTATTAATACTCTTTTCAAGGGGAGGAAAAAAGAAGAGCAGAAGGCAATGAAATATGACTTGTAAATCACATGTAAAAAATTATGCCAATCATTAGAATTTGAAATATGAATCTGAAACGTGTTAAGAAAACAACAGTATTTTGAAAAATAAAGTTACCACTTTGGATAAAAGATATTATTTTTTTCCACTGATGGGAAAAAAAGGATCCTGTAAAACAGAAAAAAAAGAAAATTTAAAATTAAAACCTCTGATAATTTTACTAAGAACAATTTAATATTTCAAGAAATCTTTATCATTCTAACATAGGGAACGTTTTTTAGTATTTTATTATGTATTTTAATATCAAATATTAATCTTGAGAAAGATTAATTTAGTAAAATAATTCTGTCTTAACTATAGCCTACTTGATCAATTTTTTTAAATTTACCCTTTACTAACCTTATCATGATGTACTCAGATCTTTGACAACATATTTAGACTTTCTGCTTTGTCCTATATTTCCTCTTTACTAAATTACCTACAATTTTAATATAATACAAAAATTTACCACTCAAGATTATTTTTCTGAGAAAATTACCTTTTTTCTAAACTTCCTTACCAAAAGAATCTTTATATTCAAAACTTTTTTCACATCTGTCTGTCCTACTTATTTTCTTTTTATTTTGTCTCTATTTCCTTCCTAAATGCATGTTTCTAGACAAACTTTTAGTAACCTCTGAGTTAGAAAAAAAATTATTTTTTAAATGAAGAATACTTTTAAAATGCTTTTTGTATATTTTTTCTCATTAAAACCACATTTCACCTTTTAGGTACACTTTATTTACACACATATATTAATTTTTAGTGAAACCTAGGAAGCAAGCAATTTTCTTACAATGTTAAAATGCTTTTCTTACTTTTTTTCTCATTAAAAATACATTTCACCTTTTTGATATAGTTTGTATACACACATATATTAATTTTTAGTGAAATCTAGGAAGCAAGCAATTTTCAGATCTCTGTCACACATCAGTATTTTAGAAGTGAGAACTATTTTATAATTTTTAGAAAGTTTTTCCCATAATTATTTTTAAATGTTTTCATAGACCCAAATAAACTTAATCTTTCTGTAAAATTTAAGAAGGCAAGAACAAGATTTATATTAATGTTCAGCAATTTTTTTCTGTCTTATATGGAAATACCCAAGGAATTTAATTGGTGTTATTTAATTTAATATAACTTTATAATTTTAATTTGCATAATGTTTGTTTTTAAATGTTTATCCCATTTATGTTTAACCAATTATTTGTTTTTAACTATTTTCTTAAATTACTTATGAAAACTTAGATATAAGATGAAGCTTGTCATTATTTCAAGTTATTCCTTCATGAAGCTTTCTTACAGCCTGTAAATATCAGATGTTCACAGAAATAGTAACATTAAGCTTAAATATATGGATATTTTGCCAATAACTCAGAAGACATAGCTTTTTAAAAATTAAGCCTGCAATGTTCACTTAGTCTTACTTATGACGGAATTGCACAAAGATCAATCTGTTTAGGTTGGATTTATAGTTTTATAATGTCTGTATCAAAACTTGACACTACAAAACATCTAGTAGAGACAAATATGAAGCAAGCTCACCAATAAACCCAGGCAAACATTTATGCTGACCTTTTCAAAGATATTTATATTGATGTCTTAACCACCATTATAAAACAAGCTTATTTATTATTTACTTAAGTCACTTCAACTAAAAGTAATTTGGACTATTTGTTACTAGCTTACTTGAGCTCTTATTTATCTAAAGCAATCTGAATAGAATTTATTAAGAGCTTTCTGGCCGACTATGGTAGAATTCATCATGTAGACTCAACGTACAACATAATGCATGTATGTAGGTATAAACACACCTAGATGTGTACACACAAAGATCTCGTAGCTTTTATATTAGAATTTATACATGAAATAGTAACATACTTTTGCCAGTTTATAAAAAAGCAGGCAAATCCAAATTGTATTTTTGACAAAGTAAAACACATTCACATGGGTAAAACTTCAGAATCTATATCATATTGACAATAAAACTATGTTATATTTTATTTTTATTGGCTATGATTTTCTTTTTGTAATTTTCTCTGACTTATTTTAGAGAAAATATTGGTAGGTAAAGTATAGTAAAGTTTGTTATAAATATATTCTTTATATCATGTTTATTGTGTTTTGTTTTTTATTTGTCTAACACAGACTTGGTGAAGTTTTATTTAAGGAGCCAAATGTTAATAGTAAATATTTTAGGCTTTTTGAGCCACATGTAGTTCCTGTCACATATTTTTATTTATTTGTGTTTTCTTGACAACCATTTAAAATAATAAATATTATTGTTACCTTGCCAGTCATTATTTATTGATAATCTTAACATATCATTTCTATTTTTCTTGTGTTTACTTTGTGTAAAGATTTTGTAAAACATTTTTATTTCCAAATCTATAATGAAAAATTATTTTCTCTTCCCAAAAATATATGAACTTTTCCTGTTTTAACTTCCCTCCATTTCTCCCTCAACCTCCTCAAACTCCATTTGAGAAGTACTTGTGGTACCAATTGTTGGAAATTATTTATTACAGAATGTAATTTATATGGCAATGTGACTATTATCTAAACATACAGAACTGTCTATATCATTCTAATTGTCTTAATGGTATTAATGAATTTTATTTTTATAGTATTAGGTAGATAATATTAGACTCAACCTTCCAGATCTGTGTGTTTAGCACCCATGGATTCAGCCAACCACTTATTGAAATTATTTGAAGTAATAAAAGTGTACTGAACATATACAATATTTTTTTATTATTATTTCCTAAACAATGCAGTATAACAACTATGTGCATAGCACTTTGTTGTATTTGTTGTTATAGGCAATCTGGAGATGATTTATAACATACAAGAGAATGTGCGTTAGTTATATGCAAATATACAGTAGTTAATACAAATAATTTTAGCATCCACACATTTTGGCATACATAGGGACTCCTAGAGCCAATCACCCACAGATACCAGAAAATAACTTTAGAAAAACTTTTATTGCCATTATATAAATGAGTAAAAATCATGCACAAAGAATTTACAGATTCACACAATATCAAACTGCTAATATTAGATAGTGGAATCAGTCCACAAATACAATCTGGCTGGCTTCAGAATACGTGCCTTTAATCATTTAGATAGAAATACAAGTATTTTCAGTTTTTCTCTTAATCACTATCTATATCCTTCCTTTGCTATTACCCTCTTTTTTTTTTTAACCATTTATCTTAATTTATTTAGAGAGAATTTGTGGTAAATGTTTATATATTTTAAAATCTTAGACTGTCATACTAAATGGCACTTGGCAAAGACTTCAAAATGCAAAATAAGTTTTGTTATTTGTTTTTCTTTTTAAAATCACTGAAGTTATTGTTTCTGTATCTGCTAGCATCAATTGTTTCTTTTGAGAAGATTAGTTTGATATAATTCTCATTCCACTGCTGTAATACTTGGGTTTCCTCATGTTTACTTCCTTTTGTGTGTAAATGTTTTGTCACTATTTCATTTCTGAAAGCATTTTAGAATTTCTTTCAAATCTTGTATCAGCATGATATTGCTATTGTGGGCCTTTTTATTTGAATACTTAACTAAGAATTTGTTTTTGTATAATTAATTTTAGAGATGTGAGGATTTTTTAACGCTTGTTCTAATTTATTTCATCCAATTTTATTATATTAATGCAATGCTTTCTTTCTTCCATTTTAAAATCATAACTTTTTGTTTGTTTGTTTTTACTTTGGTTGAATATTTAACTGTTTATTTATTTCTTCATTTCTTTCTCTAGTTAATACCTTTAAGATATTAATATTCTCTCTGAATAGAGATTTGGCAGCAACATACTGGCTTTGTTTTACTTTTAACTCTTACTGGTAAAAAATAAAATACGTAAAATTAAAAACTTGGTGCCGAGAAAAATAGAAGTACATATTGAACCAGTATATATTCAGATGCAAATAGTGTCCTAATTTTTAATATGAGATAAAAGTAAGACTCAGAAATTAGAGGCCAATTACTTTTGCTATGGCTGCTGGAGCCATAGCAAAAGTAAATATAGATATATTCTCTCTATAAAAATACTTTATTTTATTATTATGTTCATTTTTATTTTTTCCTATTCTGATTCATGTCTTCTAATTCAGCCAGTTAGAAAATACTTTAATATTTGTCTGTGATAACACTATGTATAAAATATTAAAAATCAGAAGGGTAAATGCAAATGTAGCAGCAGTAACAACATCTGAACTGTAGACTTACCTCAAAGTTATGCTGCACTCTATTTTTGGTCAACTGTGTATATTTTAACATCCTCACAGTGAACAAAATAGTGTTTAATTCTGTAGATCAGCATTTGTGATACTTTGTTTCTCTACTGTGAAGCTATGCACCATAGATAAGATGACGGTCAAGAAGTTTGAGTTACTTTGTTATAGAACATAAAACCCAGGCCAGATAACATCACTTATAAAAGTAACAGCATACAGGAACTAGAGGAGTACTCAGGGGGCTGACATAAGGCAGCATTGAACTAAGGGAACACTTTATGTTTAACTAAATTAAAAAAAAAATGGGTGAGCAATTTAAAGGCAGTCAATTTCAATAAGTAGAATGAAGACAGGAGAAAGCAATTGAGAGCATGACACTTTCAGAGACTAAAAGTAATTCGGAGTTGCTAAAATTTACAGAGAAGTTGGAAAGAGTGAGAGATGAGATGGAATAAAATTAGTAAGTGAGCAGTTCAGGGATAGCAAGTTAAGTTAAAACAAATTAAGTTGACTTTACACCAAAGGCATAGGAAGAGTGTTAAGCAGGAGAATGGCAGTAGTAAGATAAAAAATGAAAAATAAAAATCGGAATATAATAATCCTAGTGAGCAAAATAGTATTTTTGATTATGAAAAGTCAAAATTATCCTATTATAAAAATTGTCAAACCAGGACATTATTTAGAAAATTGGATGAAGTTAAAAAAAAAAGAATATATATATATATATATATATATATATATATAAAATACATAAATATGAACAACAAAAAAGAGAGGACAAGAACAGATTTTAAAATATTTATATTTGTATTAAGAGATAACTCTTGTTGGGAGGTAGAATGTATCACTCGTTCACTAACATCATTTCACCCTGTTGATCCTTATGCAGTTGGAAATCTTGAGAGCTAAGATAATGCCTCTCTGTACAAGTGCAATGTTATTTATTTGCCATGAAGTGTAGTGGATTTGTTAAGCTCAGTATTACTTTGTATGCAACACACTGCCCATGCAGGCTTCAACTGATCCATGTCCCCTTAGGGAACTTCAGGGCAAAGGAAACTTGGACAAGTTTGATGACATTTCTAGCATTGGCTGTGAGGTGGTTAATTTCATTATTTTTCTCTGACCCAGAAATCTCATGTCTTCTGTCAGCATCTATAGAACTGTAACAGGCTGATTCATTAGCTCGTAAGTGAAGTAAAATCAGTCTTCCTACAATTAGGTATTGTGATTGATTTATTTTTGAGAGAGTAAATAAAATGTTTAATATTAAGAATATTTCAAATAAATAAAATAAATTCCCCAAAAATATTTTGAAAAATATCTCAGACACCAAATAATTTTGGTGAGCTTTTCCAAATTATTGAAACCCTAAAGGACAAATCCTACTCACTGAGTAAAGTAAGATATTTTTTAAAGTATGCCAATTTATTGTATTAGACCGACAAAAGTGTGCAGAGTAATAAACAACAATAAACTCTGAAGATCAATCTTATTTGTGAACATCACTGGAGAAAGATACAATTATTGGTTAACAGTAAGAATCAAATAATAATGTATAATACAGTATGGCACATGCGCTTTCAGCTATCAGTTTACGAAAATCTAACAATGCTAAAGCAACTTCTCAAGGTCTTTGTATCCGATTTTATTAGCAACTTAACAGACAAAATGCTGAATTGGGTTATATGAATACCAATTACTACTTATTGTTTTATATATTAACTAGTTGAAACATTTTGTTCTAGACTTTGCTAAAAATGAATTCGCTGACTGGCCTCTTAAAGTAGAATCATTTATCTTATATTGATACAGCTAGTATAATGTCAGGCATTTAGAAAATTATCAATAAGCATTTAATGTTAGCAATAGTATCCTTTATGAAAGTCAACCATTAAGACTTTGTTTCACTGGGTACATTAGGCATATGTGTTCCATATTCACAGCAGCAGATATGGAAAGTTAGGGGAAGAGAGGAGATGTAAACATGACTTTCTCATTTGCAAGAATAAGAAAAATACTTCACACTGTTTCTTTCAATGTTGCAAGGCAAAACTTATTAATGTTGGTTAAGTGAAGTATATTCTTTTTTGCCACTGTAAAACATTAACACAACATTGATGGCTTCAAACAACCCAAATTAACCATTTTACTATTCTGCATGTCAGAAGTCAAACATGAGTCTTTCTGGTTAAAATCAAGGCATCAAAACAACTGTGTTTCTCCATGCTCCGGGAAAAATACTATTTTCCTTGGTTCTTCAGGTTGTTGGAAGAATTTCATTGCTGTGGTTGGTTGTAGGACTGAAGTCTTCATTGCCCCTCAAACCTGTGAACACTCATACATGTCATTATTACCTGTTATTACTCCTTATTACCTCTTTTTACCCATCTGTGGATTCCTCTTTTATAATTTTGCTCTCTCCTATTCCTCTCATATTTTTTTTTTAAGTTTTTAGGTCACATGTAATTATATTGATCCAACAAATACTCAAGGATAACCTTCCTGCTTTAAAATCTGTAACTTTAATTCCTTCTTCAATGTCTTTATTTTCTTTTTTGCCATATAATGTAACATACTCACAGATTTTGGGGATTAGGACATGAACGTTTGTAGGGAAATTTCTTATGTTGCTACCGTATTAATTAATAAATAGAATTACTAAAATGATTACCTTAACAAATTTATGTTTTTACATAAATCATTTAACTTATATACTAGATAATGTAATTCAGATTTATTTTCCAGAAAATATGTATCTGTCAGTAAAAGAACACATTATAATATTAAATTAATCATAATTATAATAAAGTTTAAGCATTTGTTCTATTGAAATATTAACAAAAGTATTATTTCTGATCCATGCTTAATTCCTTAACAACAGATGTTTTTAAATTTACATCTTAATCAGCAAAATGAGTAAGAAATTTACTTTGCATTTCAAATAGAAATACATTGAGAGTTTTAACTAAAGACATGTGAACTTGGGTTGGGCATGGTGGCTCATGCATATAATTCCAGCACCTTGGGAGGTCAAAGCGGGTGGGTCACCCGAGATCAGGAGTTCAAGACTAGCCTGGCCAACATCGCAAAACCCATCTCTACTGAAAATACAAAGAAAAAAAAATATCTGGCTGGTGAGCGCTTGGATTTCCAGCTACTTAGGAGGCTGAGGCAGGAGAATCGCTTGCACTCCAGACTGGGTGACAAGAGCAAAACTCTGTTTCAAAAAAAAAAAAAAGAAAAGAAAAAAAGACATGTGAAGTCGTAAATGTTGATAAGAATTCCTGTAAATTATTGCAACTAGCAAATTTTCAATAAAATCAGTTAGCTATTTTCTATATTTTATTTTACTGATATATTATTCTGCATGTGCTTCTCCTGGGTCATTTTGTATTTTTCTTTTTATTATAATTTTACCTTAAATAATCATCTTCTTTTTAATAGGCTTCTGTACAATGGAAAAATAAAATAGACCCTCACCCATTGCTGGGGTCTTGTCTGACATGCATATATATACATAGTTACTCATATATATATATATATATATATATACGAGTAACTAGAGAAAATCTTGCAAATTTATTTAATTTATTTAATTAATTTTATGTGACACAGAATCCTTCATTAGGAAATGAGGCCCCTAGGACCAAGATAAAATTGTATTTTTGTAAACAATTCGCAGAGTCATGACTGGAGGGAAAGAGAGTATGATGTAATGGTAACGAAGTGAGAGGAACTTAAGGAACTCTGTTTGTTCACATACTTCTTGGCATCTGTGTGACATTCTGTCTGTGCAGGTATAGGGAAGACACCTGACAGATGAGGTTAATTAGGAACTAAGGGAGGGAGAAGGCCAGAGAGTGAGCTTCCTGAATTTTATGGCTTGCTTCAGGGGAGAGTGGTGGGGAGAAGATGAGAGTGGCTTTCCTAATTCTACTGTTTTCTGAAATTCTCTGGTGTCATATTTTGGAGTAGCATTTCCTGCACTCAATAACTCCCCAACACCATTTCAAGTTTTGGAAACAAAACACCAGTAAATTATTTTCTGTATCTTCCTAAGAGTATTTTTAAGTTGGTAGAATATTTACAGATTAATAGAAGAGCTATTTGAACAACCTTCTGAATTTGTAGGTGCATTTTTGAATTCATAGTTGTATTTTTATGCCAACAATTAAAAGGTAAAAATGAAAATTAACATCATTGATATTCACAAAGTATTTTTTAAAACATAAGCAATATTTTTCAAATGGAATAATACTTTTTTTGTCTATCTTTATTCAAATATTTATATTTCACATATAAAAGGATTGTTTCAAGTATTAAAAAGAAGATAATACTTAAGACCTAGAGTACTTATAAAATGTAGTAAACAATTAGTATTTGTTTAATAGATTTTTCTGTGATAAACCTTTAGTAAAACATAATATTAATGAATAAATCTGAAAATGCGTTATGTTTGCATATAGGAAGAGTCAATCATTTAAAGATATTAATTCATCTCAAGAAAATTCATGAATCAAAAACAAATTCTATACAAATGTCCAAAACAATTTTGAAAAAGAAAAAGAAAAAAGAAAGTATAGGAAAAGAAGACGTAAAAACAAGAGAAAAGGAGTAGGGAGAGTTAGGGACTGGCCTTTCCTGACATAAAAATTTGAAATAAAACCAAGTTCAACAAATTGGTTGAGATGTTTTTATTGCATTACCTCAGAGCTCATCTTTTTTCCTAGAAAATGAGTAATACCAGATGTAAACAAATACTTAAATGTATAGGCAGTCTTAAGTAGGCTATTGTTCTTTGTGTAATGAGAAAAATATTGAGTTTCATATGGAAGTTAATTTGGCATTATAAAATATATATTTCTGCAACAGTCACTGTCTATACTTAAGACAATAGGTTAAAGAGAGGGAAACACACTTTGGGGAAGCCAATTAGAGAGCTATTGTGGTAGCATAAAAAATAATTAACAAATTGTTTTCAAATTCATTTTTGAGTCCAGTGCCATTATTCAATGGTATATAAATGTTGGTACATCATACAATGGAATATTATTCAATTATTAAAAAAAGTAAACTATTAAGCTACAAAAAGACAAAAAAAAAACTTGAGTACATATCGCTCAGTGAGATATACCAGTCTGAAAGGCTATATACTATATAATTTCAACTACATGACATTTTGGAAATGCAGAACTGTAGAGACTATAAAATGATCAATAATTGTCAAGGGTTTGAGATGGGGAGGAGAGACAAATACTTGGGCATAATAGGTTTACTGGACAGTGAAACTATCCTGTATGATATTTTAATTGTTGGATTCATGATATCGTGCATTTGTTAAAATCCATAAAAATATACAATATAATATAAACAGTGAGCCTTATTGTAACGTATTATCTTAGTCCATTTTGTGCTGTTATAGTAGAACACCACAGACACAGTAACTTAGAATAAAGAAAATTTATTGGCTCACACTTCTGGAAAATTGAAGTCCAATATCAAGGTGCCAGAATCCTGTGAGGTCCTTGTTGTTGTGCTATCATATGGCACGATATGAGAGGGCAAGAGAGAGAGCATGAGGGAGGTAAACTCACCTTTCTTGCTGAGAGCATCAATCTCACCTTTATAAGACCTTATAACTTAAATAACTTAACTGTTCCACCTCCTGATACTGTTATAATGGCAATTAAATTTCAACATGAGATTTAGAGGAGATAGAGATTCAAACTGTATCAACTCTGGGCTTTAATTAATAATAATAATGTAACAATCACACAACACAATGTTAATAGTAGGGAAAATTGTTGGGACAGAGGTGATACAGAAACTCTCTAGGAACTACTCAATTTTCTGCAATTCTAAAACTGTTCTTAAAAAATAAAGTATATTAGTTAAAATTAAATGAAATATGAGAGGCTAAGGCAGATTACCTGAGGTCAGGAGTTTGAGACCAGTCTGGCCAACGTGGTGAAACCCCATTTCTCCTAAAAATACAGAAATTAGCTGAGCATGGTGGCACACACCTGTAGTCCCTGCTGCTCAAGAGGCTGAGGCAGGAGAATCACTTGAACCCAGGAGGGGGAGGTTGCAGTGAGCCGAGATCACTCCACCGCACTCCAGTCTGGGTGACAACACTAGGCTCTGTCTCAACAATAACGATGATAATAAATGGTATGAAATTTTAAAAATTACGTAAGCAGATATTAGTCACATAATATTGATTGGTATTCGAGCTGAGAAAAGTAACACTTATTCACAGATGAGAAATTCAGAGACAAGAATTTAAGTGGCCCATGTCTCTTTTTTCTTTCTTTGTGCTCTGCAACTGAAAACAGTTGCCCAATTAATAAATAAGCACATTTAGTGATTGATCAAATAATTTGTATTTATGAGGAAACACTGTAATTACATGTTTTGTGTGTGTGTGTGTACACATGAGTGTGCTTTGCTGTGTGTGCAGTACGATAGATGCTTAAATGTACATTATACAGAGAATATTATAGATTCAATATTAACTATAGTCTTAATTATTAATGTATAAATGGTAGTACGAAGTACCTATGTTTTTCCCTTTGGCTTTTATAGCGTTTAAGAAATAGGGGTTTGTTGTGTGTTCTGTATCCTACTTTTAAACAAACTCACCTTCCTTAAGATTCAATAACTAAGATATAACACAAATGTACACACAGACACACACACAAACAGAGAAATACACACATACACACACACACACACAGTATTTGAACTCTGGCAAATATTTTTTTTCAAAAAATTCTTTTGTATCTTAGTCTGCAAGTTTGTTAAAAAAGGGAAATTACTTTCTTTATGACAATTTATCAAGATCTAATGGTCACATACCTTATTTTATGCCATCAGTTTTCTTTCATGCTCAACCATTCTCTCAAAAAAGTCTAACCCAAAGGGTGAATAATTTTGTTGCTTAGGGATAGAGGCTATTTATTGCTCCTATGTGTTTAATTATAGGTAGTGAAGACATAAACAATATGACAGCTTGTGAAGCCAAATGGATGGAAGAGATAGATAAAATATTTTCAGCAAGATGTTCTAATCCCTGTGGTTACGAGTAATGAAGGAACACATCATACTACCACCAATGTCATTCACTTACACTTACCTCTGAGACAGGCTTTAGGATAGGTCTTTTCCTAACATAGGAATAAAAAATAAACAGAACACCAATTTTTTGATCAAATTTATTTTTCTGGCAGAGGAAGAAATAGACATGGGAAGAAGTGTTGTATAAGGAAATAAAGAGGCTTCATCCTTCAAGCTCAATTCAGTCTACTCTCATCATCAGTGTGAAGAGTGACTTGGTGTAATATGGGTCCTTACTAACAGGGTTCTTCCATGAAAGAAGGGGCTAGAAATAAAGGTCAAATCAACTATGGTACAAAACTCCCACCTGTGTGAGTTATTAAGAGGGAACCCAGAGAATTCCTCTCTAAATCCAGGCTCCTTCCAACACAATGTGCCCTAAATTTGCTGGGTTTAGTCCCATTATATATTTCCTCCTCGTTTGTGGTATCCCCAAGGACCCCTAGACTCAGTCATACTTCAAGGTCCAAAATCCAATCTTTTATAAAGCTCTGTAATCCTATTTCCTGACATCCTTACATTGTTCCAGAGGAATTATTTTACATTCTGAGATCAAATTCTTTGACTTTTCCTTTCAAACTATTTTTCTGATGAAAACATGGATCTCTCCTGAGGACATGGCTTCCACTGCTGGCCTCTCAGTAATATTTGTTTTTGTTCCCACAGCTTCACAAAACAAATCTGAGTATTTTCTTAAGTATTATTTCCAATTTCAGGGCATTCTTTCTGTTCTTCCTGAAGATCCTCAGGTTTTTGATATGGCTTGGTTCTGTGTCCCTGCCTGATTTGGTTTGGCTATGTCCCCACCCAAATCTCATCTTGAATTGTATCTCCCACAATTCACATGTGTTGCTGGAAGAATCCAGTGGCAGGTCATTGAATTACTGGGGTGGGTCTTGCCTGCACTTTTCTCATGATAGTGAATGAGTCTTACAAGATCTGATCCTTCCAACTCCTGGCACTACAGATCCTTGAATTTCATTTCCCTAAAGTTCTAGTCTTTATCTCAGCCATAATCTATGTAGCCTGTATTCATTGTCTAGATCTTGTGGTACTAATGAATACATCACCTCCATGATCTCAGTTTATTGAATTCTATACTTTGACCACCAACTCTTTTAATTCACTTTATCACCCTGACTTAACAAAACTTAAAGTCTCTTAAAACTTTCATTCCATTGATCTTACTAACATTTATTTGTCCCTCTTCTACTTGATGTCTCCTGTTTCTCATTCCTGAGGTTTAATTCCATGGCCATTAATTCTCATAATAGATATCCACTAAGTAATTATTATGTGCTTTCAGTATTTCAAGTCTTTCACATTTATTAGCACAGGAAGATGGAAAAATTCCTCTGGATTAATTCCTGAAACAATAGATGAAATATATTTGCTTCTATCAGACATCAGTCACTTCCTTCTCCTAATCTATTCAAAGGTGTCATTTTGGCAATTCTTCTCTCTTCCTTCTATGTAATCAAATGTTCCCTCTCTATTATGATATTTCCATTACTACATAGTTTCTCCTAAAGAAAGGTAATAATTTTGGTTCTTTTACTTTATCAAATATAATACTATTTATTTGCTCATATTTGCAGAACAACTGCTTGAGATTATTGACAATTACCATTGTTTCTCTCTGACTTTCTAAAAATTTGTTCAAATTAGCCCTTCTCCCCTATCACTCTACCAAAACTACTCTCATTGTTGACAGAAAATAGGTGACACTTCATGATTCCTGCCCACATGTATTTAAGCTTTTGTGTTTATCACTACTTTCTCCTCATTTCCTTGGCTTCTTGGATTTATCCCTTCTTTGCTTTTCCTCCTAACTTGCTGGATTATATTACCCATCTCTTTTTCTGGATTCCCGTTAGCTCCACACATCTTTAATCTATGAATATCCTAGGACTCTAGATTCAGGCAATGGTCTATGTTTCTGTTAAAGCCGTTTATCTTCAAAAAATTGAAATACAACTCTGTCTTTGGCAAAGAAAAATTTATTGTCTCATTTTAAACATGGAACGTATAGAGGTACCGCTGGGTCTCAAGAAGGACTGGATTCTGGTATCCAACGTCACAGTCACTCTTTCTGTCCTCCTCTGTCTCTGGTGTCTGTAGGCTGGCTTACTCTTATCATTACATTTTACCTCGAACTCTAAGATTACTTTTTGTTCTGGAACTCTGTGGAAGATATGCATTAATTTTTCTCCTAAGATCTGTGTAAGAAAGCCTCAGATAGTCTCACAAGGACTCACAGAATCTTATCTTGAACTCTGGCTGAAAAGGAGTCACTTGGAAAACATGACTAAAAGAGTGAAGAAAAGTTTCATAAAGTAGGAGTTTCATTTTTGGAAAGTTAGAAACAATAAAATAGTTGAGAAAAGGTTTAAGAATTGTACAACAGTAAACAATATTAAATGTAAACATTTTTCATCAGTAAATTGTTTACATTGTTTTCAAATGTGCTTCCTGAGTAATGATAACAATGATAAATTGATAATACCAGTTAGCTTATTTTACCTGTATCATATGCTCTGCTAGATATTTTATAAGCATCTCATGATCTTAAAGAATTTCTAAAGTCGAGATACTATTATTATTCTCATTAGCACATGAAGAAATCCAGACAGCTTAAGGAATGTTTCAAAGATTCCTCTAGAGTTCAAAGGTAGACTGGCCGATTCCAAACTCATGTGTTATACATTAAATCTTACTGAAGATGTGCATCTGCTGATGCTTGTTCCTTTGTTCATGGGAGCAGGTGTTTCCTGATCATTAAAGCACAGGCTTTGATGTGAAACAGTCCTGGGATTTGACAGGAGTCTGATGATTCTTAACCATGGTAACCTAGTCAACTTTTTTAACCTGTTCTCTGTACCTCGTTTTTCAACAGGAGAATTGGGTTAGTGAAAATTGGAATTAGAGTAATAATAATATTTACATTTAATGATTTAAATAAAAGTATGCACTTATATGCTTTCTTGCCACATATAACGTTCACTATTAACTACTATTATTGTGAAAAGTAAGACGTCAGAGTCTCTTTCTCTGAAGCAGGTGCATTTCACTCTGTCTTTCTTTGTTTTTAGTTAGTTAATTTGTTTGTTTGTCTGTTTAGTTTTAAGAGGCAGTCTTGCTCTGCCACCCAGGATGGAGTGCAGTGGTGTGATCTTGGCTCACTGCAACCTCTACCTCCTGGGTTCAAGCAATTCTCCTGCCTCAGCCTCCCCAGTAGCTGGGATTACAGGCACTCACCATCACGCCCAGCTATTTTTTTTTTATTATGTTTAGTAGAGACACGATTTCACCGTATTGTCAAGTCTGGTCTTAAACTCCTGACCTCATGCCCCACCTCAACCTCCCAAAGTGCTGGGATTACAGGCATGAACCACCATGCCCGGCGTCTGTCTTTCTTAAAAATCAAAATTAATTTTTAAGCTCAGTTATAAGAATGGGCAAATTTTAGGATAATTAAAACTAAATTAACACAGGCTGATAAAGTAAGAAATCTGAGGAAGCTGAAATAATAAAATACTTGGATTTTTATATTTACTTATCAGAGAACTGGAGACCAGTTATTTCAAGTCAGTCATATTGCATTATACACCTCAATTCTTCACCCACTTGGATCTGTTTCCCTTGCCCTTTGACTAAGTGATAAAATGACTTTTCTTCCACTTGACTTTGATTAAACCATATGACCTACCTTGGACATTAAAATAAGGCAGATATAATGGCAGTCCGTTTCTGAATTTTCACCTTACACTTTACCTTTTCTCTCTTATGCTTCTGCTGCTTCTATGAAAAAAACATGTCAGATCAAGTTCACTTGACCCGGAAGAGGGAGGAAAGACACATGCAACAAATAACATCTGATTTATATAGAGCAAACAAGCACAGGTAAGATCAATACCGCTCTCAGCTAATGTCCATCTACTGTAGTTAATATTCAGCCTATCTGCAGATCCATGACAATAAATTATACTTACTTTAAGCAAGTAGTTTTGAGAGCTTGTTGTATCTCAGTTTTTAGAACAAATAGCATGGGCTAAAGCTTTACCTTTTTAAATATTTGCGTGTATGTGTGTATATATATACATATGTACACATAATTATTGTATGAATAAATAAATACACACATATTTCTAAAATAAATATGTAGGAATATGTGTAATGTAGGGATATATACATCTATATTTATATATAAAGAGAAACAGATATAATATATAATATAGAGTAGAAGAAACTAGCCATGCCTATATATAATATATATAATATTTTATATATTATATATTGGTATTTATATATTATATATTTTATGTTTATATACTATAGTAACATACATTAATATACTACAATATATAATATACATTATTACATATATTACATATAAGCATGGCTAATTAGTTTCTTATTCTACTATATAAAACAACATCCACTGTGCAATGCACCCCACACTTTATAACCTCAACTGGCTCTCTTAATTAAAGATCTGTTTCCCATGCCCTTTGACAAAGTGATAAAGTTAATAAGTTTTTTATCATATATATGATAAAAATCATATGTATATGATAATATATATATAGTGGTAAAATTAATACTTTTTTTTCCTTTTCTTTGAAACTTTTCTAATTAAACGTTTTTTCCTGGGTTGCATTGGAAATCTTTGCAGTAGACATTACCTCCAATTTATCAATAGCCATAACAACGCCATTATTAAAAACTATCTCCTTTATATTCAACCCCATCAACAATTTAATAAAAATAATATGTTAAATCTTTGATCTAGAAATTCATCACATAGAAAATTTAGTTTAAATGTTTTAACTGATATTTTCAGGAACATTCTGCTAAGCCTTTTAAAACCCTTTCATTCTCTGCATGTTTTAGTATGACTGAACTAAGCAACCACATTAAAAAGGTTCATACAAGTTCGAGGCCATCTTTAACCTTTAAGGGCTGTGTGGGAGGATGAGATGATTTGACTAATTCAGTTCATTTACAAATCAGCGATGAAGGAATGAATATAGATTAATGATCGTGTGTTTAAGCAAACCCATTTTATTTAATGTTTTTCTCAATTTGTACTGGCTAATCATATGTGAAGAGTTTTATTCTTTTATTTCAAAGGCTTGTCAACATGTGAAATGACAGTAGAGAGGAAGACAGTAGTTCTTATTAATTGTTCTGAGCTCTGAACACTCTTTGGTACATACTTGGGATATGAAATTATTTGATTCTCATTGCTTCTATTTGAACAAACTTAGACAACAAAGCAAAAATATATAAACAAAAATATAAAAAATGTAGAAAAATAACCAATGTTTCTACATAGTTCTCATTAATCCAGTGAGATTGAAACTCCAAAATAAAAGCACAAGTACCAGTGAGTCCTTTTTTATAGTTGTTAGAGAACAGACTAGAAAGTTTTTTCAATTTTTCTGTTCATATAAACATAGTGACTTAAATTCAAAAGTGTGTTTTGTAGATAAGATCTAGTTAATTTGGCATTCTATAAATACTTTCAAGGATTTAGACAGACATAGATGTTTATATACCTAGTAAATGTATCGTGATGTGATGAATTTTAGCATTCTCCAACTGTATTTTCTGATTATTAATTTTTAATTGAAAAGTCTTCTAAAATTCAAACCACTCAAATTATTCAACGGCTAATTTTTAAAAATAAAATTGCAGTGAATGAAATAATGTGTGTAGGAAAAGTATATATTTATAATATACATTCTCAATCATATATTGAAGTCATGCAGTAAAATGCTGTGAAATAACTAAATCTTAATTTAAGACTACTATAATTTCTCAGACATCAGTGTACTGATGTAAAATAAAAGATACTCCAAAACTCATTTTTTATTGAAATAGTTTCTCCAATACTCATACACAACAGTAAATTTATGTATTTTTAAGAGTTTAACATGTTCTCAAGTATTATATGTGTCACTTTTCACTCTAAAGTAAAAAGAAGAAAACCTATATTTGCTTCATTTTATCCCTTGCCAGCTGCTTACCGCTGGGTACAGTTTTTGTGTCATTCTCATTTTTCTGCCTTCTTAGCATGAGTTTCCTTATGTGTTTGGTGACTAGGTCTATTTTTCACAGTAATTTTATCCTTGAAGCTCTTGCTTTCTTAGAAATTGAGCTGTTGTTGTCAATTCCAGGCTAATGCCATATCTAATCTTAGCATCATGAGTAACAGAATTAATAGCCCTCCACTTGACACAACTATTTGTCTATGACTCTTAACCTATTCCAGTTGGATGTAGTCTTACATTGAATAGATTAAAAACTCTAATCCATTTGATAGGAAACAAGTTGTTTGAAATTTCATTTATGGCATAACATTACAAATAAAATTGTATATGTGAATCTCTATTTGTATATACTTAAAAAAAAGAAACTAAATCTTTAAAGCTTGTGCACCACATTGTATCCTGTAAAATGTGTCTGGTTTGTGAATTTTTAAAAAATTGTTTACTTTCTTCTGTGTTACCTTAATGTATTTTAATAATCATGTGGGATCATGTGCACATGTCCATGATTTTTAAAATGATAATACTTATGAAAAAGACTATTCTCACTAATATCTTTGGGTATATAATTTTGAGTTTTGATTGTCACACCAGAAACTGGAATATTTTAAAGTTATTGATTCATCCTTTAAATATATTATTTTATATAAGTTATGCTTTGGTTTTAAGCCCATAGATTATATTGAGGACAAAATCATTAAATTCTTATTGTTTTACTTAGGATTATTTTACATACAAGTGGACATAAAACTTAGCACAAAATGGCTCAATCAGTATGGAAATTTACTGACTCATCTTAGCATTTTAGGATGGAATTCACAGCTGTTTTGAGGTGGTATTAATGTCAAAACCTTGACATCTTTGCATCTTTCTTCTTTGCCTTTAGCTTGGAACTGCATTTTTGTGCAAGATAATAATATACAAGTTCAGGGCAATAAGATAAATCATCTAAGTTTAGAAGACAAAAAAATTTCCAATCAGAAAGTGACACAGAGGTCATCACTTGCTGACTTGTTTACATACATCACCTTGAACCTGTCTGAATGATGTAGCTAGGATTATGCTGATTGGCTATTCTAAGCAGACTCATTGCTTAAAGCTCTGAATACCACACATCGTCACAAGCCCATGAGGCAGAGTGGTAGGATAGTACCAAATTCTGTCAATGTATTACTCTTAGAGTTAATAATAATTAGCTGTAGCTAAAACATTATAAGTGTTTCACTATCAGCTTAGTGCTGGACACTAAAAATATATCCTCAATTCCATCTTATAAATAAATTCTATGACATAGATGATATAAGTAAGAAGAATTTCTCTAGAGATTATTTTCACTGTGTCGCTCAATATAAACTATATAAAATTTATGTGAGACATTTATTTTCAGATTAGGTGCTGTAAAGCTGCATTTTTCCTCTGAGGTATAAAATGTATTATGTTTCCTGATAAACAGTAAAAATATTTTAACTAAATAAATTTTATATTGCAAGAAACTCAAGACCAAATTTAGTACTAAACATTAATAACCATGTAGAATCCTAATGCTTATATATTAATTTTATTATTTTCCTACAGTTTTAATCATCTATTAAAATGATATTTTTCTGTTTGTAGACATCTGGGCTTGGATAGCAATGGCAATATCTCCCTTATTCTCCTGAAATGATAAAAAAATCAACAAGGGCAAAAAATAATACCCCATGGGACCCACACTTGTAATCTCACTAGGAGACAGAGAACACTATAACTCTAGATAATCTTTAAATAAGAGAAATGGGAAAAGCAATATCAACTGAACACCCACCATAATCTCCTATTTGCTCTAAGGTTGTGGGTACAGAGACATTGAAAGGGGAGACCTGAAAAGACTCCATGACCAAGAACAGCCATCAGCAGAGGACTTAGAGGAGGCACATTACGTCATCCTCAGAAAGAGAAAGTGAAATAAGAATTGAACACAGGTTGAGCCTTAGAAATTCATAGACATCTTTATGAAGTAAGCTTAAAAATGTGTGAAATTATAAGTGGCAGCTTGGAAAAGTGATGCTTCTTGGAAAGAACCAGCTACAGAAGAGATAGCATACTTTGGAGATGATGTCATGAAGGAAATAAAATAGAGGGGAAATGTAAGTATCCTACTGAAGTAAGTATTCTGCAGTTGATGAAAGAGAATAGCATCGCAAATTTCTTTTCTCTCTTCTCCCAACCATAAAAGAAAATATGCAGAAGAGAGCAGAAATAGTAGAAGAAGGAATTCACAAAGCAGGAGCCCTGGCCACTAAGAAAGTGTAGAAAAGGGTAGATATCATGAAAGTTCTGTATAAAGTTAGATATTGCAAAATAAATATTTTCCACTAGTAGAAAGTTTCAATAATACACAAACTACACAAATGAAAAAATCAACATTGCAAGAAACTTAAGTCAAAACAAAATAAAAACACGAAATATTACCTTGAATCAAAATACAAAACATACAAAGAAAAATAAAAAATGGTTAAAGTTCAGTAAAATTATAAAATAAACATATGTAAAAGATAAAATGATATCATTAATAAGGACATCATCAGAAAATGTCCTTGAGATAGCAGATTTGAATGAACCCTTATTAAATCAACTGAATCAAGGCAGGAAAATAATCAAGAGAGTAAACTTGAGATGTTTAAAAAATTATAAAGGACCAGAACAAAAGTGATTGAGATGGAAGAAAGACAAATGAGGTTGAACTTTTGCATTATTATTTTCCCTGAAGAGGAAAATTAAACTATATACCAAAACTAATATTTCAAATTATATACTAGAAAACTTTCCAGACATAAAAGTAGACCAGATATGTGCACACTGTCTTTAATATTTAAGTGGAGTCACACTACGTCTAACCAATGGACTGTGCATGGAGACATTTTATCAAAACTTGAGAATCAGTTACCTAAAATATTTGTAAATTTCCATAACTTCTCCTCCACTAATGAGCCTGAAAGTCCATTTAGAGAGAAATGTAGACAGATCGATGCTGTTTGGAATACCAAATCATTACATAAAGGACAGTTAACTGAAGATTTGCGGACTTATTTTGAACTTTGAGAGAGAGAAATAAACCCTATTTTGATATATCACTGAAATATTTGTGGTTCTTGTTATGGTAGTAAAAACTAACCTATTATGTCTGATGCAATTAGTCATAGTAAAAATATGAAACTAAAATATAATTTTGTTCAGTACTATATGTAAATAATAAATTATAAACTAATATAAAACTCTAAAATGGATGAACTCTGTTCTATCAGAATCCCTTTGGCTGAAGCCCAGGAACTGCTATTTTTAAAATGTTCTCCAAGTATACAGCCATGGCTAACGACCTCTACTTGATTGAAATGGAGTCTGTACATAATTATGAAAATGTTTCAGTGAAAATGTATTTCAAAAACAAAATATGCAGAAAATTTATCATTACAAAAATCATTATTTTTCCTCTCTAGAAGATAATTTATTATTTCTATGTGATTCTATATCATCATGCATGATTTGCACCTGTTGATGTTTTGCAAAATTCTTCATTTCTAAGATGATTGCTTTGTGTAGTTTGCACTTCTTCTATTTTAATTTGCATCATCCTCTGAAAAACTACTTGTTTTCTGAACTAGAGTTCTCATTAAAGTTTTGAGGGCTGATTGCAGCTGATGTGCACTGTATAATCATAAGGCTTAGTCACATAGCTTGGAACAAGTATGGCATCTAGTCTTTCTTAGAAAGTAATTAGGTAAAATTTAACATCTTATGACCAGCATCACTTTCTCTTAAAAAAAAATAAAAAAATTTGCTCCACCTGTCCTCAATTTTATTTCGTGTCACATTTCAGCTTTTTAAATCCTTATCATGATTCTTCTTTCTATGCATTTTTTTTCAATTTTATTTATTATGACTCAGCACACTCAATAACTTTGGCATTTTTTTCTTATTTTTTAACATTTTCCCCTAGAACAATACTTTTAATTGCTATGATCTTAGCCACTCCTTATCACTTTCTCTCTCACATCCATGTGATAGATAGATAATAGATAGATATAGGTACAGATACATAGACATAATTTATCTCATTGATAATACTGTCATTTTTCTGTATATAATCTCCCTGTGTAATGACTATGAATAATGTTATTTTTTAGCCATTATCCCATTCCACATAAGCGCTAGTTTTTCCTTTAGAAAGGATCTCTTTTTGATCCATTTATAAACAGAAAAGCAGCATCTCCAGTAAGTTTTATATTTTGATAAGCAATTTAAAAATTAGCTATGTTGCTGTATAGAGGGAATATTTATAAACAGTTGAGTGGGTATGGGAAGGTTGAGTACCTGGACAGACTACTTAAATGTGGTAAAGAAGAAATTATTTCCAAGAGTAATTCACATCTTTTGTCATCCAGCATACAAATCCAGGTCATTATTCAAATTTTCTCAATGCATTGTCTTAACAATATATCAAATTTGAAATTTCAAATGTTAAGTTGATAATGTTATGAATATGTCCTGTGACAGTTAAAAACTATCATTTCTTCAAGGTTTTATCAGTAGGTCAATAAAACCTTGAAAAATTTTATTGATTACTTGTGTCCCCAAATGATACAATAAACTCCCAACCCTCAGTCCCTCGTAATGTGATCTAATTTGGAACTAGAGCCATTGTAGATGTAGTCAGTCAAGTTAAAACAAAGTTATTCTGAATTAGGGGGCCTTTAATCTGATACAATTGGTGTCCTTAGAAGGACAAGAGGAGAGATACCAAGATGGCGAGACACAGGGAGTATATCATGTGATGTCACACGCTGAGAAAGGAGTTATGCCGCTGCAAACCAAGGAATGCCAAGGGTTTTCACAACACACAGTAAGAAGAAATCAGAAACACATTCTCCTGTAGCGCTTTCAGAGAGGCTACTGCCATGCTGACACATTGATTTTGAACTTCTTGCTTTCAGAACTGTGAGAAAATAATTTGCTGTTGTTTCAGCCACACATTGCATAGTACTTTGCCTTAGGAGCTCTGGAAACTAATATACTAGTTAACATTGCAGCTAGTTTGAGTCACATAGTAATGTGTTAACATTGCAGCTGGATTAAGTCACATCTTCCTTGGAGTTTATGAAGATGTAACCCTTAAAATATCAATAAACTCCTATACATTACAGTTTGCCTTATTTCATTTTCTACTTTTGTTTCAGAAATATCATTAGAATTTGTTGGTAATATATAATACCTGATTTTCCTCAATAAGCATCATGAAAATGAAACTGCAGTTTTGAAAACTCAGCCAATGAGTATCAACACAGTGGTTCAGGCAATCCTCATTATGTTTCCCTGAATCTTTTTTTTCTTGTTAGTCAATGCTCATTTCACCTGTCGTTATCTATTTTGAATAATACTCATGGAAAGTATCATTAAATTTGCCGTAGCAAAAACTAAAGAAGATTGTTAGGTAGTTAATTGACCATGAAATATTCAAGAAAATGTGGACTTTACAAAACCTCACACCAAACAGTAACATGAAAAGCAATCTTCTTGCATGGAGTTTCAAGTAATAAAAGACTAACATGGATCATGACTTTAACTGCACTGTGGCTATGCTGAAAATTTCACTTGTATTTATATTGGTACATGTTTAAATATCTATGAAATGTTATACATGTATATCAACAAAACAGCCCTAAAATTTGCTACCAAGAAGTTTATAACATACACGATTATGAATCGTTGAATAAATTAGTTCCATCCACACCTTAATTAAAAGTGCAAGTTAACCACGACAGAATAGTCAACTGGTAGTCGAAATATTTTCTCAACGTGAGAGGAATAAAAAAAATTTTGCACAATCTGTTTGATTTTATTGAAATAATCACCTTCAGAACTTTTAAATTAATTTAAAGTTGTTTGAGGTCATTAGTTTGTATTTCCTAGAAATGTTCAGAATGGTGGGTTTTCTTATAACAATATAAAGAAGTTTGGATTCTTTATTTTAAATGTCATAAAAAATATTTTTCGAGTCTTCTCACCCCTGTTATTTTCTTCATGATTATGGCAGTTAGCTGTGTGCTAGACTGACTACCCTGCTGTGGTGTTAATCAGAGGAGAGAAGATCCTGCTGGGAGTCATGGTAATTACACTGGGATAGTTCATCTCTTTCTGAACTCTCTCTAGGTCTTCATTTCTCCTAACGGCAGCAATGATACCAATTAAAAATGGATGTTAATTATAAAAGTTTAAAATATTCTCTTTACAAGTTAATGTAATCTTTTCTACCAATGAAATAGATAGGTTTTTCTATTTCTGTAGCTCTTTTGTCCAGCTCTCCAAAGTTAAAAAATAATATGTTTCAGTATAACTATTTTTGTAAATGATAAATAAATGTTCCTTCATTCAGGGACATATTTTTCATTCTCATTTAGGCATATTGTGGACCCTAAAGCCGTTTCGGTTATTAATAAATATACCTCCTATTAAACTTTATGGCTTATAAAATTGGCATCCTGCTTACAAAAAGAGTGGGGTGTTTATTGAAGCTTTGAAAACCAATCTTTATTTATAGAGAGTTACTAAACATCAACTAGCTGATGTTTTCCCAAGAATGACAAGTGCAAATACATTCTGATGTTAATGCATTTATGTAGTTACTGAGGTATTTCATCTAAACCTCTTTTTTATTGATATTAAAATTATAAAGTACATGGTATTGCAAATAAATGTGAAAAATATTTATTAATAAAACTGTGTCTCCAAAAATAATAAAATCAGCTTAAAAATCACAAATGTATTAGTAACATATGTTGGTCATAGATAATAGAGAAAATTGGTAGTAAAATTGTGCCTAGAGGATGTGAATAGGAACATTATAAGAAAATCTTGTGCATTTTATATGCTTAATTTAAATGTAAAGCAGTAATTCTAAAATTGGAATTACAATTTTTATTAGCTGTGTTTCCATTTAAATTTCATATTTTACTTTGTATAGAAAGTATTAAAATATCCAGAAAACATTCTTGAAAAGAATAAACACTTGTGACTTATAAGCACCAGATAAAATTTTAGCAATTATTCCATGAAATCTAGGACAAAGAAGCTAATTGAGTGTATCATTATAAAATTCTAGGGGGAGAAACAACAAGTTAAGCAGTACTGTCAAAGGTTTAGAATATCGCTACCCTTTTTAGGATTAATCTCTCTGGAAGCAGAAGACCTGAAGCAAACCATGAAAGAAGCAATCATATTTTAAGTGCTAGTGGATCGAAAGAGATTGTCATTTCTCTAATAACCATAGCATCTTTAAATATTAGACGATGAAAAAAGTGAGGGTTTTAAATTTAGTCCTCCATCAAATTCTTCTAAAACACAGTTACATATTTTAAATACAATAGGTTAAAACACGACTCTATTATTTAAAAATAATCTTATTTTACAAATTTCATATATTTGGTATAAATAAATAATGCCAAGTGTGGTATAATTTCTTAAAAATTTTTGATGTCCACATCTATTTAACTCTATGATGCTGTTTTGTTGATTCTGAGATTCTGTAGTTTTGAAATTCAGAATACTTAGTTCAGATTCTGAGTGCATAGTTCAGATTTATTCAAAACTGGATGAGTCATTGTCAATTTTTGAGTCATTTGACTCAATTTTTACATTTTTTTTTGTAGAAATTGGGTCTCACTATATTGCTCAACCTGATTTCAAACTGCTGACCTCAAGTTATCCTCCTGTTCAGCTTCCCAAAGTTCTAGGATTAGAAGTGTGAGCTTTTAGGAGGTTATTTTCTTTGAGTCATAATTTGATCATCTGATATGTTATGGAAATAAAATGATATGGCCAAGTGTGGTGGCTCATGCCTGCAGTTACAGCCACTTGGAAGGCTGAGGTGAGAGGATCTCTTGAGCCTCGGAGGTGGAGGTTGCAGTCAGCTGATATCGCACCACTGCACTGGAGCCTGGACAACAGAGTGAGACCCTGTCTCAAAAAAAGAAATAAAACAGGTCCAGGCATGGTGACTCATGCCTGTAATTCCAGCACTTTGGGAAGTTGAGGTGGACAGATCACCTGAGGCCAGGAGTTTGAGACCAGCCTGGCTAACATGACAAAACTCTGTCCCTATTGAAAACACAGATGCACACACACACACACACACACACACACACACACATGCAATAGCAGGGTGGGGTGGCGTACACCTGTAATCCCAGCTACTTGGGAGGCTGAAGCATGACAATTCCTGTCTCAATAATAATAATAATAATAATAATAATAATAATATTTAAAGAAAGAAAAGAAAACATTTAAAATGCTATAATTTAATTTAAGAATATAAATGTATTTGTGTAATATATAATAACACTTAGAAGCCTTATAGATGCTTGTGATCCTGACTTGACTACATATTTTAGTGTTTGATATCCTCATGGGAAATTGAAAGTGTCTGTGAACAAACAAAGAAATCAATTATATTATTTCATTGGAAAATATGTTTGAGAAATTATTTGGTAATCTGTGAACCAAACCTATATGGCAAGTTGTGATATAACTTGTAAGCTTTGCAATGTATGGCAAGCTTTCCTATAGTACCTTTTGACAAACTGCATGTTTAATTTCTAATCAGCTGTTACTTTCAAAATTCTAGTAATCAAAATCACATCATTTTGTGAAAGTGAAATAAGATTTATGAATTGTATCATTACAAAGTAACTGGTAATGTATAACTACAAATCTATTTTCTATAAATCTGTAAACAAAATAAATGTATACTCATAATATTGATGAAGCTGTTCAATGTGCATTCTGCTCATATTAATAAGAAACAGTGAAGCATTTTCCCTGCAGATATGGTAATGGATAGGGAAAGTTTTGCTAGAGAAAAGTTCCATTCAATGTGTATTGTAATCAATATGTGTTATAAATCCTGGAACTTTTCCAGGAATGTATATGGTTGATCTTCATTGTTCAGAGATTCTATATTTATGAAACCATTGATCTTCATTATTCAGAGATTCTATGTTTATGAAATGAACAACTTTCTAAACTTTATTTGTAATCTCAAAAAGAACACTCTGGAACTTTTGTGTTCATTTTCAGTTATATGCAGAAAGGTGAAAAACTTTGAGTCCCCCAGTGCACGTATTCCCAGCTGAGGTCACACATGGAGATGCTCCAGTTTCACATATTACCTCTTACCCTGCAAACAGTGTAAGAGCTCTTATACTGCAAAGTCCTTAAGTGTTCTTTTTGTAGCCATATTAGCATTTTTGTGCTTTTGTTTCTGATTTTATAGTTTGGCCCCCAAACACAGTGCTGAAATAATATCTAGTGCCTAACCACAAGCAGACTAATTCACCTTATAGAAACAAATATATATTAGATATGCTTTGTTCAGACATGAGTTATAGCAGTGTTGGCTTTGACTTTAATGCTATTTAATCAACAATCTATAGCAAATAAGGTGAGTTTATAGAGAAACACACACAAACAAGGTTATGTATTGATAAGTTGACTGGAGAAACCTAATCCTGTATTTTTCCTTGGAGCAATGGTTTGGTATTCATTAATTTACTTTTCCTGAAGACTATAAAATATATACACTGAGAATAGTAATAATTGACTGCATTTTTCTCTGTGGATTCTTTTTCACTCACAGAAAGATATTAGATTACTTTCTGGTATAAAATGAATTAATTCCAACTATTGTGCTTCTTAGTATTTACTCAAATAAGTTGAAAATGTATGTATGTATGCACAAAAACATGCACATGAATACTATATCAGTACTATTTATGATTGCCAAAGCTTGGAATGAGCTAATGTGTCCCTCAATAGTGAATGAATGAGCAAACTATGGTACCTCAAAACAATGAAACATTATTCACCAATATCATGAAATAAGCTGGCCAGCTGCAACAGCTCATGCTTGTAATACCAACACTTTGGGAGGCCAAGGCAGAAGGATTGCTTGAGCCCAGGAGCTTGAAACCAGCCTGGGAAACAAAGTGAGACACTGTCTCTACAAAACATTAAAAAGGTAGCTGGGTATGGTGGCTGGGACCTGTAGTCCCAGCGACTCAGGAGGCTATGGCAGGACAATGTCTTGAGCCCAGGAGATTGAAGTTGCAATGAGCCATGATCATGCCACTACATTTCAGCCTGTGGTACAGAGTGAAACCCTGCCTCAAAAAAAAGAAAGGAAGGAAAGAAGGAAATGAGGAAGGAAGGACGGAAGGAAGGAAGGAGGGAGGGAGGGAGGGAGGGAGGGAGAGAGAGAGAGAGAGAAAGAGAGAGAGAGAAAGAAAGAAAGAAAGAGAAAGAAAGAAAGAAAGAAAAAAGAAAGAAAGAAAGAAAAAGAAAAGAAAGAAAGAAAGAGAAAGAGAAAGAAGAAAGGAGGGAGGGAGTCTGTATGACACTGTCAAGGCAGTGTCATACAGACTGACATATGACATAGAATATATATCATTATACATCTGTCAAACCCACAGAATGTACAACACCAACAGTGACTCTTAATGTAAACTATGAGCTTTAATTAAAAATAGTGTAAAATGCTTGTTTGTTATTTTCATCCCTTATTCCTTCCTGTCTCCATTGTTAAGCACAATTATTGGCATAAATGAGGTTTTTAATACCCATTTTTAGACTCCATTCTAGCCTGGGCAATAGAACAAGAATCCTGTTCTCTCTCCCTCTTTCTCTGCCTCTTTCTTTCTCTCTTACATTCTTTTTTTTTCTTTCTTTCACTCTTTCTTTCTTCTTTTCTCTCTTTTTCTTTCTTGCAAAAAAAAAATAGTGTATCAACATTGCTGCATCAATTATAATTATACCACAGTAACTCAACATGTTAATAACAGGAGTAACTGGGGGTACTAGTTAGAAGTTTTTACTTTCTGTTCAATCTTTCCATGAAACCAAAACTTCAAAAAAAATAGCCTACTAATTATTTAAAATTTGATTAGTTAAGCTTTTTAAGTTCAAATCAAATAAAATAAGTTTACCTAGTTTATCAGAAATAAAATAGGTAATTTAGAGAAATAAGTATTTATAAGAAACAAACTTTGACCACCCTGAAATGATACCCAAAACTGTAATACAGAATTGTCCCAACATTCATAGGTACAAACACTGTACTTTTTATACCCAACAACGCTGCCTTTTGATATTGAATGGTATAACAAATGTCAACCCTAGCACAAACTCTGCAAACTTCAAGTTGATGCTACAGTCACTACCCACTAGTAGAAGTTTCTGCCTCCACTACTTTTTTGTATTACTACCCCCAGACTGAAAGTTTATGGCCTGCTGAGACAATGAATTATGACATGGTTGGGTGCCTATACCCGTGCCTTTAAGGGAACTTTGCCTCCTACAAAAGATGTTTAAGACAAGAATTGTCCATGCAAAACTGCGTTCAGATTTTGACAAACTAAAATAAAAAAATTGCAATAAGATAATGTATTCATAGAAGAGAAAATATTATTAAGATATTGGCAAAACCACATTTATCCTATGTAAAAAATAGTAATTGTTGAGCAAGCAAAAAATCGTCATGCTTTGGAAAACTCAGATCCAATTTAGGATTTGATACAAATTTATTTTTTATTTTATTTATTTATTTATTTTTTTTTTAGAAAGAAAAAGAGAGGAAAGAAAAAGTGAAAGAAAGAAAAAAAAAGAATGTAAGAGAGAAAGAAAGAGGAAGAGAAAGAGGGAGAGACAAATTTATTTTTTAGATGACACCTTAAGGCCTGATTGATGCTTGGGAGATTTCTATTTTACTAATACTAATCTGGACAATTTCTTTTACCCTCTATTTTCACAAGCAAGCTACTTTAAAGAGTATTTCATCAGTGCTAGGCTGCATCCAACTACATCTTGCATTTAGGTCTTTTTTTAAAATATATATTTTATTGCGTTTTAGGTTTTGGGGTACATGTGAAGAACATGCAAGATTGTTGCATAGGTACATACATGGCAATTGCTCTTATGTTACCAATGCCTTCTTCATTTTTTTCTATTTTAAATTTTATTTCAGCTTCTGATAAAACTGCAATTACTTACAATGTTGAGAATTTCTGCCTTGAAACTCTCTACCTCTTTTCTTCCACGAAACCATTACCTATTTTCACCAGTTACTTTGACTGTTCCTGAGCAATTTGTTTAAGAACCTCTAAAATCGAGATGATCATGAGTTTTTTTAAAAATCTATATCCACTCCCTTATGTGAACTCATCCAAATCCATTGCTTCAAAAGTGACTCATATTCTCCTAATTCTCTGTATTTCATCTTGCTGAGGTACAGACCTAAATTTGGATAGTGTATACAGAAGTATCTGCTAGTACCCATGTTCCTCCTTAGTTAACACATTCTACAGGTTAGGTCTGCTTTTCCACCTAAACTTCTTTTCTAAATTAAAGACATTGGGAACCCAGGGTTAGGTTAAAACATGGGCATTGTCCTAAAAGTCACATTTTCATTTGCTCATCGCAGCCAACCTGTCTCCCAGTTCTATACATTCTACCCCCAAATAGTATGCCATCATCCAGTTTTTAAAACTCTCAATATTTTAGTTACACCCTATTTTTTTACCAAAACAATTGCATTTTAATACATTCCTTACTCTTTTGCTGTCCCTAATGGCTTCCCTCACAAACAGTGTCTCAATTGTTTATATTTCCCTACACATGTCATCTTTCTTTACAATTTAGTAACAAGTCAAGAAGTAGGGTGATGGATAAAAAAGATGTATGACTGGAATTAGATGAATTCGAGGATGAATCCTGGCTCTCCACGTTATCTTTAATTGGGGCAAGGTTATTTCTCTGTGTTTCAGTTTCCTAATTTGTAAAATGGGCATATATCTAGTGAGGTTATGATGTGTTATACACAAAGAGTTTGGTACACACTGTTAAGTTTATTTTTATCTGGGCCCTACACCGACCTCTTACAAGCCACTCTGTTATTCATTCAATTATAAATTCATGAGTACCCACTATGTGTCAGACTTCACTAAAAAGGGGAAGTGTACATGTTTCTATATTTCCTTTGATTGTCTTTGTCTCTTTATCTTTCAACTTTTGACACATCTGATCCAAATGCTTTTGCCATCCTATCTGTCTGAAAGCTTACATTTGCAGGCTCATTGAGGAATGTCACATGCATTGTCTTCCTCCCAAAGTTAAGAAAAGTTATTCAGATTAGTTTTAGTCCAGCTTGTATATACATTAAGTATGATATTCATTACTTAATTTCAACTTATTTATTTGTTCTTATTAATAGAGAATGAAGTCTTGGAATACATTGCCCATATCTCATCACTTTTTAGCTATCCACCAAAAAAAAAAAGAATATAATAAACAATTTAATAAGAAAATATTCTCTCAGATATTTTAAATCATATACTTATATTTCTCTACCCATATCTATTAAAACCATTTTTAAAATATTGATGATAAAAAACTATAAAAATCATTCTTAAAATTTCTTTGAGCAGAAAAGGCATTTCCATGAAAAAATTAAATTGCAATATACCACTCATTGTGTATTTGACTAATGAATAGTTAATATAATAAATTCCATAAGAGTTCTGGATAGAGAAGCATCAGTGTAGATTACTCCATTTAAGTGAAATTTCCATGCAGAGTTTAACTTTAATGAGAGGAGAGAAAAGTCAAGGACTTTCCAAGTGATAGGAATTAAGTAAGTCATGGAGCAGAGACAGGAATTGTATATTTATTTATTTATTTAGATTCTTTTAGTTAGACAGGGATCTATGGCACATTTTATGGGGAAAATATTAGATCAATATTTGTAAAGTAAAGAATTCACTTACAGAAGTAGCGAGTGATAAATTTGGAGACATACAAACTGCCTTATGAGGGGTTTGAAGGCCAGTGCTTCAGTGGGGCTGTATGATTTAGGTAACAGAGTCATGACACGATTCTGGAGGTGGAAGGAGATACACAGCATTGTTTTAGAAAAGTTAGTTGGGCTGTGAGTTACTTAAGGATTTATCTTATAGGTATCTACATAACTGGAGAGATCAGTCAAAAGCCTATTGTGATCCTGTTACTACAAAATATTGAGAACCTAGTGTAGATTTTTGGTATATTCTTTAATCTTCTTGGTGAATTTAATTTCTTGTTCATGCCAAAGTGATTGCAGTATCTTCAGATAAAATATAAGAAGTTTCTATGAAATGCATATAGATTCCATAATTATATTCTAATTGATTTATTTCCAAAAGATACCTGAAATGTACTGAATTAAAATCATGTGAGTTCTAGAGAATTTACATAATTGTTTGATATAAATAAGTGTTTAGCATTCATTAAATATTTAAATAATTATTATACTGTAGAAGAGAGAAAATGAATGGAATAATTTCTGCTTTTGTAGTGTTTACAATCTATCAGTAAGACAGTCAAATTTGTCAGTATAATATCAAAAGTAATGAGTGGAGAATATTATAATGGTTTATTAAAAACAAGCCTCATGAGAATATAATTTTGGAAGAAATAATCGAGGTAAGCATTGCTGGAAGGGTTTCATGTAGGCTTTGCTCTGAAGTATGTATAGGATTTTGAGTCATAAAGATGTCACTGAGGATAAGAGTCTCAAATAAATAGAGACAGAGGAAACACATGCATTTTTGGAAATTGTCAGGGAGTCCACTCTGGTCCAAATAAAGTATGAAAGGAGAAGTGTCCAGATAAGCAAAGAAGGTATAGTTGACTATGGTCATATCAGTGGGATGTGTGCCTGTGTGTGTATGTGAATTTGTATGTGTGCTTGAGGAGCCAGAACATAAGTATCTTTCTACTGAATTTCAATGTTATTTTGGAGGGAACAGGGACTCATGGAGGTAGAAGAAGTACAAAACAACAGACTACTAGTGACGTGCCAGGGCCAGATCACAAGCACAGCAAGGATTTTGGACTCTGGTTTATCGAGATTTTTTTTGCTTGAGCAAACTTTAATCAGGCCTTTGAAAATCCTCTTATACTCATCTGTGCATTTCCTTGTAAAATTCAGTTTTATAAAGACATTTGCTAGATCCGTTGAGCAAGAATTCTTCCTTTGATATCTAATCATTCTTGGTATTAGATGAGGTTTCTCATTCTCCACCTTCCCCCAGGTGAAGACTGATCACTCCAGCCTGTCTTCAGCTGGAATCCTGCTAGGTCAGGTTAGCCAGAATTCCCCTTACCTCTGATATTTCCTCTTAGTAATTTTCCCTCCACGGACCTTCAACCTGTTTCTTGGCTATAAATGACCACTTAGCCATGCTGTATACTCATTACCCATGCTTAGTTAAACCCAGTCTCTCTTCCCCATTGCAAAATCCCATTGCAGTGGTCTCTACACCTATCACCCTGAACTGAATAGTCTTTTTACTGAGCTTTCACAAAGATCATTGCTATTACAGTGAATATGTTTTTCCTTTTTTTTTTTTTTTTACATAGGGTATCGCTGTGTCACCCAGTAGCATAAACACAGCTCACAGCAGCCTCAACTGCCTGGGCTCAAGTAATCCTCCTACCTCAACTGGGATAGCTGGGATCACAGGTGCACACACTATGCTCGGCCAGCTGTTTTCGTTTTTGTAGAAATGGGGTCTCACTGTGTTGCACAGGTTGGCCTAGAACTCCGGGGCTCAAGTGGTCCTTCTGCTTCACCCTCTCAAAGTGCTGGGATTACAAGCATGAGACACCAAACCTGGCCATTTTTTTTTTTAAACAATGTAAGCATCAAGAAGTCTCTGGAGATTTTTGAGCAGAAGGATGACACAGTGTATTGGATATTTGTTTCAGGAAAATAGCTAAGACAGGAAAATGTAAGATAGTTTATAAATGTTAAGTTGAGAGAAAAGACTAGGTGGCCACTTACATTTCTGTAATAATTTGAATGAGACAAAAAATATGTTTAAATCTCTGCCTCCCACCAAACACAAATTAAGGATGCATTTGAAAACATGAGCTGGATTCTAGTAAGTAAATTCTGGTCATACAATTCAAAATCAAATACTGTAATATTGATTTAGTAAATCAATATAACAGCACAATATTTTTTCGGGTACTAGGCAGAAACTTAGTATTATACATACAACCATTATAGAAAAGATTAGATATTCTTTTTTTTTTTGAAAGAAAGAAAGATAGAGAAAAGAAGAAAGAAAGAAAGAGTGAAAGAAAGAAAAAAAAAGAATGTAAGAGAGAAAGAAAGAGGAAGAGAAAGAGAGAGAGAGAACGGGATTCTTATTCTATTGCCCAGGCTAGAATGCAGTTTAAAAATGCATATTAAAAACCTCTTTTATGCCAATAATTATGCTTAACAGTGGAGACAGGAAGGAATAAGGGATGAAAATAACAAACAATTAGCCAACCAATATTTTATTTAAACGTGTGAAATGCTATGCAATTGCTGAGGAGTGATTTACTTCCAATTATGTGGTCACTTTTAAAATAGGTGTAATGTGATACAGAGAAAAATGCACATTTTGTGGATTTGGGGTGGAGAGTTCTGTAAATATTTGTTTGCTTGTTCCAGGTCTGAGTTCAAGTCCTGAATATCCTTGTAAATTTTCTATCTCGTTGATCTGTCTAATATTGACAGTATCTAATGAGACAAACCCTGAAAAATTTTACCTAATTGTGCTTCAGACAAGTTATCTCAGATGAAGACCTTGCAGACTCTCCGTACACATTCTCCTCTGCTCCACAGACACATGGAGAAAATATGTTGGATAATGATGATAATAAGTCAAATAATGTTAGCTAATACTTACTGATTGCTTATTATGTGCCAGCCACTGTACTGAGTCATTTAGACCTCAGAACCTCCTGTTTTGCACATGAGGACACTGAGATATGGAGAGGCATGGTGGGCCAGATAATGACCCCTCAGGGACGTCTATATCCTCATCCCTGGAACCCAAAAATATGCGAGGCTACACGGCAGAGGGGGATTAAGGCTGCCGATGGACTAAGCCTGCTAGACAATGGACCTGAAGATAGATTATCCTGGATTATCCTGGTGAGTCCAGTGTAATCATGAAAAGGAGGAGAGGGAGTTGGAAGAGAGAACTAGAGACAATAGTCCGAGAACGACGTGTTGGTACTCCAGGTAGCCCAGCCTTGCGACCCAAAGGTGGCACAGGGGCCACAGGCCAGAAAAGCAGGTGATCTCTGAGAGCTGCAAAAGGCAAGGGAAAGATTCTCAGCTGGAGCCTCCAGGAAGAGACACAGCACTGCAGACACCTACCCTGATTGTTTTCCAGTGAGGCCCATTCCAGGCTTCTGCCCTACAGCCCTGTGAAATCATAAATGGGTGATTGTAAGCCACCATGTTTCTGGGAATTTGCCACAGTAGCAGTAAAATAAACAAAACAAGAGAGCAAGTAACAACCATAAAGTAGCAGAGCTGAAATTCACACCTTCCTCCAAAGCCAACTGAACTACATTCTCTACTGGGTTTCAATAAATTAGGAGTTCATCACCTTAAGTACACGGCCACCAAACCTTACATTAAAAACAGAGCCAAGGCTAAAAGAAGGAAGAGGGAATCCCCCAGTGTCATGAACAGAGACGTACATCTCAAAGACAGGAACAGCCATATGAGCTAATGCCTGGGTGGCCTAGGGGTGTATAAGAACCAAACAAAGAGGCAAGGCTAGGCCCAGGAGAGACAGGATGCTGGAACTTCACAAAGTTGGGACACTATGTAGGTTGCCATGGGGAGGCATCATGGAACTTGTGATCTTCTCAGGGATCTAGGTGGGGAGTAAAAGTGGTCCATAAAAAGTCAAAATCCAAGCCTACACCATGCACATCAAGTTTCCAAATTTGTACTACCTCCATGGTCCCAGAATCTCAAGTTGAAATATTAGTATATTTCAAAAAATGTTATAGTATCATTAAAACCCCTAAAGTCACATCAAAAGCGAAATTAAAAACCACTCTGTATGGAAATTTAGCCAAGCCAGGGTACATAGGATTCCTACAGGAAATACCGCCCTTGCTAAAGATGAGTTTGTAATAAAAAAAACTATGAGCCACACGCAATAATCTACCCCAAGGAGAATCAGCAAATGCAAATAACAGAACAGCCCTATCAAGAACTTGAGATAAAAGAACATTCTGAAAGAGACTACAGAATGAGTATGTTTAAATTAAAGACCAGAAATATTAGGGAGGAAAAATAGGCAAATTTGAAAAAGAACCAAATAGAACTTTTGAGAGTGAAAAATATATAATCATTAAAATTAAAAACTCAGTGAATAAATCATCTGTGGATTCAACAAAACTAAAGAGAAAACAAAAGAAAAAGGGAGCAAAGAAAATTGCCTAGAATGCGGCATAGAGAAAAATAAAGGATAGAAAACAAAGAGAGTTGGCTGAGCGCGGTGGCTCGTGCCTGGAATCCCAGCACTCTGGGAGGCCATAGCAGGCAGATCACTTGAGGTCAGGAGTTCGAGACAAGCCTGGCCAACACGGCAAAACCCCATCTCTACTAAAAATACCAAAATTAGCCAGGCATGGTGGTGCACGCGTGTAGTCACAGCTACTTGGCAGGCTGAGGCAGAAGAATGCTTGAACCCGGGAGACAGAGGTTGCAGTGAGCCAAGATTGTGCACTCCACCTTGGGTGACAGAAAAAGATTCTGTCTCAGAAACAAAAAGAAAGAGTTATGAAAGATAAAATGATAAAACCTGCATCTTGTACGACTGGATCTTTGATATCCCTAATATCACCAGGAAGCATTAAGGGATGCATCAGTCAAAACATCCTTATAAGACCTAGTTCTGTATTTGAGTTTAGAGGCTCTTATAGAAGCAACTAGAACTGCTATGGAGGAAAGAATAAGGAGAGATACAGAGAACAAAACAAAACTTCCCTCTCAAAATGAATCTGAGGCAGGCATGGTGGCTCACAGCTGTAATCCCAGCACTTTGGGAGGCCAAGGCACACAGATCACTTGAGGTCAGGAGTTGAAGACCAGCCTGGTCAACATGGCAAAACCCTGTCTCTACTACAAATACAAAAATTAGCCAGGTGTGGTGGTGTGCACACCTGTAGTCCCAGCTACTCGGGAGGCTGAGGCAGGAGGTGGAGGCCATAGTGAGCCAAGATCACACCACTGCCCTCCAGCTTAGGTGACAGAGCAAGACTCAATCGCTCTCACACACACACATAAAATGAATCTGAAAATCAAAATTCCAAAACGTTTTAAGAAATGTTGTGCTAAATACAATCTGTAAATTAATATAATTAAGACGTTCAAAAAATAAATGAGAGCATGACTTCCATTAGAAATGTACAGAACACTTTGAGAAAAAAGACAGAAATGAAATAAGAAGAGATAATTATGAAAAAATCTTACAAAAAGAAAGCTTAGCGAGTCAGAAGCTGAGGTCTGAATTGCAAAGAAAAAGAAAGAAAGCTTAGAAATTAAAAATATAGTAATCAGTATAAAATGGCAAAGAAAATGAAAGAGCTATGAACTCTAAACTAAATATGGTCAAACAGCCATCTGTAGACCAGAAGATTGTCCTGGGGAGTACCCCCCATAGTCGGCACAGAAAAACAAGAAGGTAAAATCCATAAAAGTATAAAGATCCATCAAAGATGGGTTGAAGATGCTGACTTTCATTAATAGACGTTCTAGAAGAAAAGAATACAATAAGTATCAGAAGAACAATAATTTAAAGACATTCTTACTGAGAATTTTCCTGAATTAAAGGTAGATTAAAAATAAACTCCAAGTAAAATAATTTATCAACTAATAAACTCCTAGTAACCAGCAGAACAAATGAAATAAATCTATACCTAGATATATTGTTGGGAACTTAAGAACAAGATTAAAAGCTAGTCTTAAAAGGTACCAGATTACCTAGAAAGAAACAATTGGGAAATCAGACATCTCTTTAACAACCATAGATGCCAGAAGACAGCAAAACAGTATCTGCAAAGTACTAAGGGAAAACAACTGTCTGTCTAATATTTGTATCCAGCTAAACTAGCATACAAGAGACAGGAGAAAATAGACATTTTAAGACATATGAAGCCAGGCACCATGGCTCACGCCTGCACTTTGGGAGGCCGAGGTGGGTAGCTCACTTGAGGCCAGCAGTTCAAGACCAGCCTGGCCAACATGGTGAAACCCCATCTCTACTAAAAATACAAAAATAGCCGGGTGTGGTGGCCGGCACCTGTATTCCCAGCTACTCAGGAGGCTGAGGCAGGGGAATTGCCTGAATCCAGAAGGCAGAGGTTACAGTGAGCTGAGATCACGCCATTGCACTCCAGCCTGGGCGACAGAGGGAGACTCAGTCTCAAAAAAAAAAAATTAATTAAAATAAAAAATAGGGACTAGTTCTCACTATGTTGCCCAGGCTGGTCTCAAACTCCTGGCCCCAAGAAGTCCTACTGCTTCAGCGTTCCAGTGTGCTAGGATTACAGGCATGTGCTAC